>JAZGTK010000797.1:0-52132 GCA_036877625.1 Ambastaia sidthimunki
TTGCAAGCGTGGCTCTCAGGAGAAGCTCAGGGCTTCATCTTACGCCTGACACGCGAGGTCACGCCTGTCACGTGAGGTGAGATGGAGAGCTGGAGGGGCGGATGTTGTGTCGCCGTGACGACCCGCAGAGGGAGCGCTGCGTTTCGATAAGCAAAACAGCACGAGCTGAGGACACATCAGAAAAGAGGATTTACAGCACAGTGAGAGGAGAGGAATATAAAAATCCCACCCTGTTGCCCACTTTCCCAAAGAGATGAAAGAACCCTCAGTGGAACAGAGGAGAGAGAGAGAGAGGGAGAGAGAGAGAGAGAGAGAGGGAGAGAGAGAGAGAGAGAGAGAGAGAGGTGGCACAAACCGGCTCGTTCAACACAAATGAAGGAGCTNNNGAGAGAGAGAAAGAGAGGGGGAGAGCAAGAGAGAGAGAGAGAGAGAGAGCTTTGTGCAGTAGCATAGGTAGCTGTGGAAAGAAGTTGTCTGTAAAGCCTTCAGGACACCAGTGTTGGGGAGCAATGTCTAAATTATATACACATTACTGTATATTGCATACATAGCTTTACAGCAAAATGGACTGAACTAATACTTTTTGTATGGTTAATTTAATTAGCTGCTTTGAAACTGTACCTAAGTTAAGCTACTAATTTACAAGTGATAACAGAGTTTCCCCAACACTGCAAGAGATTTACTCTTCCATCAGACCAAGAATCACGAGTGAAGTTGATAAATGCTGCACCATATAATTTCCTCCCCACTAGCCCGTCGGGCCTGCAATTTATTTCCCCAGTAATTGCTCTTTAATTGTTGCTTTAATCGATATTAGAAACCTTAAGCCTGGCCACACCCAGGTCCTGGATGCTTTTTAATTTTCATTATTCATCCAGGACACACATGAAAAAAAAATCAAGTTCAGGCTTGGCCAACACTGTTTAAATGGTTAGCATAATGCCAGCTGAAACGTACTGTAGACATTGCATAGTCCTCACACACTCCACATATACAAAGACACAGCGATGATGGTATGTATTGAAAGCTAGACAAAGGGTTTAGAGGCTCAGAATGAAGACAGACAGATGTTGTCAAACAGGAAAGAGTTAAGAAGGGAGGAAGGAGAGAAGAATGAGGTACCTCTGCAGCAGAAATAGCCAGGAGTGACTGTCACTAAGAGACACAAGAGACAACATGAAAACACACACTCACAGAATCCGGGAGAAGTTTCATACGCACACACACATTCTTAAAGGAGCAGTTCACCAACAGTCCAAGTGAGAGTGAAGAAATTATGGCAGAAGTTTTGGGTGAACTTTTCCTTTAAGTTCTTTTCCACCACAAGGTGAATCTACACACACAATCTATGCAACAGTAATATGCTTTAAGTTATTTTAAACCAAAATGCAGGAAGTGATTGTAATTGGTTTATAACGAGCTTTAGGTGTGAGGGCGGGGCTTAGTTGGTTTAGTGTCACGGTCAGCAAAGCACAGCAAAGCAACAAAGAACCAAACAGGGTGTGAGTAAAACAGAGAGAAAGAGAGCGGAACGAAACAAGTGGAAAGAGAAGAAAACTGAACGAGAAGGAGAGAGAAAAACCCAACCTATGCGAGATGATATGGAGCTGCTGGAGTCAGAGCGGAGGATTTTAAGTCCTGGATGATGCACTGAGGAGAGAGAAAGAGAGATAGGGGACGGGGTAGAGAAAGAGGGAGGGAGAAACCTAAGGAACATGCATCATGCACTACAATTAATAAAAAATAATGTGAGAGAGAGGGAAAGAGAGAGAGAGACAGAGAGAGAGAAGGGGCCAAATGTATAGGCCATGCATATAAATACAATCACCATGGGAAAGAGTATGGGAAGTAATGGGGTAGTGATAAAGATGAAATGAGAGTGAATTTAGATGTTTCAGGTACTGAGAAGACACTTGTTCCAAAACCTAGCGAACTGCCCCAAATTTGTCCCCAAAGAGCTTATGGCAATGCATTCTGGGATTGCCCTTTCTGTAATGGATACAAGGCAGGGTTACCTAGAGGAACAGTAGCCATATCAAGGGCACACCTATAATGCCTCAAACTGCTGTCTATGAAGGCAGCACGCTAGGTTTTGGAACAGAAGTTTTCATTACAGAATGGAATGGAATGGAAAAAGAGTGATGAGCAGAAGTGATAAAAGTCTTGAGAAGAATAATTCTACAGTGGTTGATTCTGAACGTTCTGTGAATTGTGTGGCAGGGTCTCGAGAACTTCCTTGAATAGTTGTGTCTTGTGGCTTTATAGTTTCTTCTCTGCAGTCACATTGCAGGAGTCAGACTTACCTCTGCAAGGGTCGTTCTTGACCAGGAACTCATCCAGCGCCATCCAACCGCCTCCAACCCGAACCATGACGGTACTGCGCAGGATTCGCACAAGACGCAGCTGCTGCGAGTCTCCAAACTACAAGAGGAACACGACGGAGAAAGGAATGAACAGATATGTGAAAACAGAAAGAGGAAGGAGACTTCATAATGTCTTTCAAAAGAATAGTTCAGCCAAATATTGTCCATACATACACACATATGATATTCTACTTGTAATATCTAGTAGTTCCTAAAGCCATCTGATATTTGAGTGAACTATTCCTTTAAGATCATATTCAATTTAATTACCCTAATTATGTTGTAAAGCATCAGGCAAATCAGAAAGAATCACACTGTTACATGCAGCAAATCACATTTTTACAATCAACCTGATTCATGTTAAAGCTTGTCCAGATAAAACCCATCTTTACTGTAAACATCACACCACAGCAATTCTCTGAATGTTTGTCCTGTTTAACTTCAAAGAATTGCTCTGGTTGAATGTTTATTATTGTTAAGTCAAGAAATCGGCCATTGGTTAGTTTTCCTCCACCACAAGCCAAAAAAAGTCTAAAATAACAGAAAGCCCTGTAAATTTGAACCATTTCCTGATCATGATAAATCGTTTTAATAAAACGAAAACAAGCACATCTCAACCACAGAACATAAACTAAACCTTTGAAATCTGCCCCTGGGTTTGAAAGGCGTATATAAATGACTTCAATATTTTGGCGAAAGAACAGCAATTTTTGTCTCCCAGACAGGAAATGCCCACTAAGAAAACAGGAAGAGACTAAAGAAATCTCAGCCAAGAATTTGGCCTGTCTATTGGGAATTCCTAACAAGCCCATGTAGAAACTGAACATCCACACTGATTTAGATCTGGCTGTCTCAGACACCACAGGACAGAGGTCAGCTTCTACAGTGGGAGTTCGTGGGAACCGTGTGGAGGCAACAGATTTCAGAGGGAGTGTCACAAACATAACTGTCAACACACTTTACCTGATTGCCAAGGAAGAACTACAATAAGTCCAGCGTGCGTGGAGAAGGAAGAACACAAGATGAAAGAAAAGAAAAACAAGTGAAAAAACAAATACAGACATACACACAGCTTAAACATTGAAAACCTAATTCGTAAACTGGTCTGTTGGGAATAGTTTTCTTAAACAGTTGATTAAAATTAGAATATACAGCAGAAATGTTGATGACTTGTGGCCATGAGCAAAGAACTGATGAGTAGTCGCTAGAGCAACACAATGGGAAGAAAACAGCAGGTGACGAGACAGGCAAACACATAGACAAACATCAAGACAGCTTTGGACAGAGTTAGCATTGTGGATCCATAGCCTGTGCAAAGCAAAAGTTAGTTAACAGTCCAATATCATTAACCAATGAATAATAATGTTGGGGTCTGAAAGACCACTCAGCAATCATGACTGAAGCAGGGGTGACCCCAGCCACTGGAATTATGGGTATTATCGTTAGTTGGGTGGTGGGAAGCGCACACAACATGGAACTGATGTTTCTGTGAAAAGTTTTAGTGGCAACACATAAAACCTTTAGCCAACAATGGCCAGGCCACACTGAAGTAATTCACAGAATGTGATGAAGGTTAGAGTTGAATTTTACAATTGCAAGCTCAGGGATGATCTGAACAAGAAGGTGTGATATCAGAGCAGTGATGAGCATCGTTCTCATGTCCTTTTAGAAATGTCATATTACATCAAACAATAAAGCTGTTAGGAGTTCATTATAATGTCAAGAGACATTATAACTCGGTGTTAATGCTTTCTTGCTTGATACTTGTTCTCCAGATTCTCACCCTGTACTTGTTCTCTCCGATCTGCTCCACCTGAAACCTCTTGGCACACTTGCACTGGGCCACTTGTCTGGTGACCTGTAATAAGAAAACCTGGTTTTAATTTAAACCCTCTAAAAACCACAGCAAGCTCACTAAACTTATTCCTTGTTATTGTTCGTACCTCATCCTCAATCTTATCAGCATCTGTTGTGGGTCTGTAAGCATCTTTGTTAGGATGCAAAGCTGCAACAAACTCATAATAATCGATGTAGCCGTCGCAATCGCGGTCAAAGATATCAGCCACGGCTGTCATCTCCAGCTTGCTGGTAGGGAACTCTGCAAAACAAACAAAATAAAGGTTTTAAACCAGAAATAAAATTGAAAGAAAGAAGATGTTAGGAGATAAGTGCGTACTTGAAGCCAAGATGCCGTCAATAAACTCCTGGCGGGTGATTTTTCCATCCTGGTCCTTGTCGATGCGTCTGAAGAAGTCCATGACGCGAGACTTCTTGTGGTTCATCCAGCGCATGTATTTCTTTCTCCACACATCAAAGTCAAAGTTGGCAAACTCCTTAAGCTGAAGTTAGAGACGGAACAAAGTCACTTATTGTACAGATGATGCATTTTTAAATCACTTATTTTAACAGCAATACACTGGAATAGGTTGTAAGTAAACAGACGCAGTACCTCCTCTAGCCTGTCGAGGGCATCGTTGAGCTTGCGTTGGCGATCCAGGGCGAGCAGCCACACTTGTTGCCATCGGGAACAGAGGAGGGTGAGGCGAGGGTTGCCGCTGGTTACCTGTATGGAGGGCTGCTGTTGCTGCTGCTGGTGTTGTTTGCCTGTGTGAAGAGCATCATGTTCTGCAAAGGTTAGAACTGTACTTGTGTTTACAAAGTTTTGTGTTTGTATGCATGAAGCTGAGGAAGTTCCTTACGGGTTCCTCTCCTCTCTGACAGGCTGCTGGAATGTTCTGCTGGTTTCCTCTTGTACGTCTTAGTCACTTTGTCAACATCAGGCTGTTTCCGTGTCATCTCTTCCATAAACACCTGATAGAGGAATACAAAACCACTAAGAAATCTCTTTTGCAATAAAAGACATTAAAAAGACTACCATTGACAATACACAGGACCAATGACGGCTCATTAACGCAGGTGTCCTGCCCACCTGATGCTCTGTGATTAGTGTCTTTAGCTGATTGATGTCCTGGGGGAGTGGTTCAGTGTCACGCTGCACCAGTGTGGTCTCCGCCCACTGTAACCATGACAACAACTGCTCCAGTAGTGCAGCATTGTTGAGTAATTCAGTCAGAGCTGTCTCCAAGCGCTGCTCGTGCTGTTTGGCCCATGTCAGCACCTGTAGAAGGTGAAAAATGACTATGTAATTATTTTATTTTATTTTAATACTTACTTTGTAAACCTTCAAAGATGTATGAATTAAAAGATCATCTGAAGACATGCCATTTGAAATTAGCTTACTTCTAACTTACAAACTTATTTTGTTAGTTTTTTTTGTGTGTGGGGGGGTGTTCCGTTTAAATCAACAAGTTTTATTGACTTTTGAAAATAAGCTGCCTGCATTTTGTGTGTTTGATATACAAATACAAAATTAAGATTATTATCTACATAAAAAAGGGTAAAATGGATGTATAATTACATCCAGTAATTATACATGACTGACATGAGTGTCATGCTTTAACACCTACAGTATTTTACATATTCACAAGTCATCATCACTTGTTTCTGTACCTCTTCAAAGCGAGCCCTGATGATGGTGATCCAGTGTTTGATGGTGGTGATGCAGTCGGGGTGACATACAGCCAGTATGGCTTCACCCATGCCAGCAGCTTTATTGACATCCACCCTCTTCTCCTCAACCGTCTGCATAAAGTCCCGGTGCGTGTGCAGCAGTGCCTTCAGAGTCTCCGCCTCCTCTGGCAGGACGCCACGGAAACGCAACGTCTGCTCTGCCTCTGACAACCACTCCAGCAACATCTGGACAGCTGTGCGGAACTCCTCTGCCTACGGTTTGAACATAATGATAGTTAGAAAAAAGTATTTGCATTGCATGTCATTGTAAATATATCGAGCTGTCAGATGTACCTGTTTAAGAGCCTGTTGGAGACGAGTCTGCTTTGAGACTGAAAGGGCACAGACCGTTTCCCAGCGGTTACTGAGCTCCTGCAGTTGAACTTTGACCCAGGCTGTGTCGTCCCGCCCCGTCTCCATTAGCTCTTTGGCAGAACGCTTCAAAGCCTGCACACTACTTGTCCTCTTGCCCAGCTCCTTCTGGAAAGCCTGCAGAACAACAGAATCAGAAACATCATTCAGAAACTCTTAGAAACTGTGCCAATGAGAGGCAATAGGGTAACCTCAAAATGTCTAAATTTTTCTACTTGGTTAAAATAATGACCTCTATGGTCTATAATCTCCTAGTCATGGTCCAAATAATGATACCCATCTGATTTGTTCATGAAACAGATGTGTACCTTATGGGAGTCCATGAGGTTGGAGACCAGATCCAAGTCTCCATGAACAGGCTGATCTTCTGCAAGCTGAGGCTCCACACGATACAGCCAATCTACAAGAGCTTGGAGGGCCTCGGCAAACTGACCTGAGAACAGCAGAGCTTCCTCCAACTTGTGCTGCCTAAAAAGAAGAACATATTTTCAAATAAAAATAAGACCTAGTAAATCAAACCATTTAATTCACCTGTTGTGTTACCAAATCACCACTATTGAAAACAAATGTTTTAACTGTTTTCACCTCTCCACACTCTTTCCACACACAGTATCCCATTTGTCACGGACTTCACCCAACAAGTGGTCCAGTTTTTGTGTGTCAGCAGGTAGAGTGGCCTTGTCTCTCATGGCTTTCCCAGAGCGCACTGTGGTGTCGTACACCGGCTGTTTGGATCCAAGAGCTTTCTGGAACTCCTGCAGTACAGTGATCAACAGACAGAGGATGTAAGAGATTAATTTGAAAGTTTGCAGGATAATAGCATGTTCTGCTCCAAAACACTTTGATGCAAGCAGTGTACCTTATGTTTTGCAAGCTGGACTTTGATCTTGTCAGGCTCGTTGGAGATTTCCAGCTCAGAGTCCAGCCTGCTCTCTGCCTCCTCCAACCAGTCCGTCAGTTTCCTCCAGGCCTCATGAAACTGAACACGGAAGAAACCAATATCAGAGACAAAAAAGAAAACAAAAAGAGAGAGAGAAAGAGAGCGGTAAACAATACCTGCTTGGCTCTCTTGCGAGCCTCATCCAGGTGGCGTCCTCTGTCCAGCGACCTCTGCACCAGTTTGTCCCACCGGGCCTGAACGCTAAGCAGCAGGTTCTTGATGAGAACAACGTCTTGTTTGAGACTGGCGAATCGCAGCTGAGAGCCAGCCTTCTCCAAAGCCAGAACCTGCTCTCGGTGCGTGTTCACCTCATTCACAAACACCTACAACATAAAGTGAGAAAGATTAATCACAGACCCAAAGAAGCCTCAAAATATTATGATCTAAATTCTCAAAGATCATACCATAAACATAAAACAAACAAAATTTTAAGTAAACTATATTTTTTCCAACCTTGTGCTCATCAATCTGGAAAAGTACAGTGTCGAGAATAAGACTGGGAGCCTGAGCCATGTTCAGAGTCTGCTCTGCTTGAGTCAGCCAGTTTATAGTGTCCTGCAGGGAGGTCTGGAACCCTGTCGCCAGTGAGACGGCTTCCTCCAGTTTAGCCTTTGGAGAGAATTGTTTTAATTCCAAACAGGATCAAAGGGACAGAAACCACTGTCTGATTCCCTCACCCTCCTGTCGTCGATCTTAGCATTAAGACTGGCCCACTTGTTCTGTAGTAGAGCCAGATTCTGTTGGGTCTGGGTGGTACCGGGTCCAGCCTCCTCCCCTCCTTTGGCCAGCAGCATGGACTCTCCCTGGTCCAGCAGTCGTTGGTACTGCTCATCCCTCTGGGTCAGCTGAGCCTGGAGCTCCTACAAACACAATAGACAGGATGAGTCCCCTATTACTTTTTAATGTTCACATGTGACTGATATGTTAATACAATGCAACTGGTTATTCAACATACACATTGCAAATGTAGTGTTTTGTATGATAAGTTCTGCATTCTTGTTTTGACATTTATTCCTGTCCCTCAGTAGATTTATTTCTACTATGAATTGTAGGAACTTAAAGGAATAGTTCACCCAATTTTTTTCACCATTTACTCACCCTCATGTCAGTCCCGACCTATATGACATTTTTCTTCTGTGAAACACAAAACAAGACCGGGACATTTCTTAAAATATCTTCTTTTGTGTTCCACAGATGAGAAAAGTACTACAGGATTGGAAAGACATGGGGATAAATAAATTAAAATGAGTGAACTGGGTGAACTAAAACGGGTGAACTATCCCTTTAAACTCTATCCCGTAAAAAAAATTATAAAATGAGGTCATGGCTAAAGCAGCTTATGGAACAAAAATGACAGTTTAACCATAAAAATTCTTCCTCTTAAAATGAGATGAACTGAAAAATTGCTGTAATATGTTAATTATTTGAGAGGCTTGTTAATGGGCAGATGGCAGGTGAACCGTATTAATGTACCATGTGTTGCTGCAGCTGCTCTCTGGCGGTCTCAGGCAGACCACCTGTGGGTTTGGCAGCGGACAGCTGACTCTCTGTGCGTCTGAGCCACTGCAGAAACTCCTCCAACTCTCCATGGAAACCCTCCGCCTGACACACAAACCGCACAGGGCAAAAACAATAAGCTAATTGATCCAACACCTGTACTACAATATTAAAGAGGATCGCTGTCACTGCACTCAAACCCTCCCAACAGCACCCCTGTTATGGCCCTAGTTGAGCAGAGTCTTTTGTAAACAACATGCATATTCATTTCTATGAATTTCTATTTTACTGGTATATTCAACAGGAACTTTCTGAATAGTGAATTTTTTATCTACAGCACCTGTTGCAGAGCGGCTTCTAGAAGTTTCTGCCTCTCATCTGTCTTCAGCAAAAGATTCTTCCAGCTGCGGTTGAGTTCATCCAGCTGGTCCCTCAGCTGGTTGATCTCATCTCCAGGGCTGGACTCCAGCAGTTCCGAACCTGCACTGTTGACGGTCTCCACCGTGGCACGATGGGACAGCACGTCGTTTCTTAAAACCTGCAGACAGAGTTGGATCAGAGAGATTTGCCTACGAAGACAGAGAAAGTGAAGCACATGCAAACAAGGTCGGTTTACGTACATGATGCTTGGCCAGCTCGATTTCAATGGCCTTGGGGTCAGAGTTGACGGGCCGCTGGGTGTCCAGTGTGGCATGAGTGTGACTGAGCCAAGACTGTAGCTCAGAGAGAGCGTGCTGGAACTGACCCAGTGCCAACAGAGCGCCCTCCAGCTTGTGCTGAGAGAGAGAACAGGGGAGAGGATGAATAGAAAGACCACTTCCTGTTTTTCATAACAGTCTGCTCCTGAAACCAGTTGGATTGCAACCTAAAAACATGCTAAATCTAAAAGTGCTAAATGTAAGTAATAAAGTGCAAACAACTGCACAGTCGTGTAACACAGCAAAATAAAGATTAACAAATATTTTTAAAATGGAGGCGATTCTGTGCATCCAGTCAAACTTTATGGTATTTTATTTCACATTAGCTGGTGACTTAAAAGTTTGCATGACATGCCCTCTTTCTCAAAACCATAATATAAATAGAATTCAAAGCTTGACCAAGAACATTTTTGTTTAATTTTGAATGGTAAACAATTTTGGAAGAGAAGCTGTGAATCCCTGCTTTAAACTAATCTGTGTTAAGTTAATAAATGTAATGTTAAAAGTCAAGGTCACTTGAGTCACTATTTCCTCACCTGTCTGACTGTGATCTTGTCCACCAGGTTGTCCCACAGGTGGCGTAGCTCAGTGAGGGGCTCCTGTATCATGTCTCGGTCTGTTTGATCCGTCACTTTTTTGAGGAGCAGCTCTCCTTGATGGCAGAGCTTCTCCATGTCGATCTGTTGCTGGTACACCTCCACCTTGTATTGCTGTTACATGGAAAATGAAAACACGTCAAATACATTTTAGTTTTCTTAATATGATTTGAGGAGTCTGAGTGGAGGAGCACAGATTCGAACCTTGAGCTCCTCGATCTGTTGTTTGACGGTGCTGAGGTCCGTCCCCACGGCTGACATGTCACACAGTTTAATGACGGCGTTGTCCATGTAATCAAACATGCCCTGAAAATTCATGAGGAAAGATGGTGAACATACAGTTGGCTTGACTGATCAAGGTTGATTAAAAGTGTGAGGTTGAGGTTTAAAGCGTGAGGTTGAGGTTAAAAGCATGATAGACACCTGAAGAGCATCCTGATACTGAACAGAGGCTGTCATGGCCTCCTCCAGCCTCTCCATTCTCTCTCTCCACGTGCGGTTCAGACCCTCCCAGGCGGCGTTCATCTGAATAACAAACGACACCAGTTAACCACACATCTTCTTTAGGATTGGAGAGAAACAGGGTGTTGCCTGCATGATCTGTCACTCTTACTTCATCGATGGTCTTCTTGACCTCTGGTTTCTCAGTCTCTCCACAGGCAAAGATGAGATCAGCTCCCAGTGTGCGCACAATCTCCAGTTCTTCCCTCAGGCCATCTGTCTCTGCCTTAATGGCCTGATAGAGAGAAGAACATCTTGCCTATTTGCTGACTGGACCACACATGGACTATTGCACACATTTTTGGTTAAAAGTAGGAATGAATTTAAAACCTATTTTAATTATAAAGAGTTCTTTAAGACCTAATAGTTAAGGATACCCACAGACTAGTAAAAAAATAAATAATGTATTGCACATTCTTTGTTAAAAATCCGCTTAATTAAACCCAGGAGAAAGACATTGTCTTGCCAGTGTCTTATGTTGACTGACCTCTGCTGCTTCTATTTGTTGCTTTATGAGTGAGGGATCCACTCCTGGATCCTCCAGCTCTTTTACAATGTCCTGAGAGTCACGAAGCGTGCTCAGCAGAGCTGCCATGTCGGCCCAGAACTTTCCTGCGAGATCCAGAACATCCTGAAGTTTTCCTTCTCTCTCCTCTGCTCTCTGCCTGATTTCATCCCACAGGGAACGCAACCGTAGAAGTCGGGAACGCACCGCTGGGCAAGGGAGGAGAACATACATTTATCAGAACACATAGGAGGAATCTGATCTTTCCACTCCATATTAACACACAGCCACAGATCTTTACCCTGGGCGGCAGGATCGTCGTGCGGAGCTCGACTAATGAGCTCCTCTCCGCGGGTACACAGGGCGCTGAAAGAAGGCAGGAGTTTGTCCAACTCTAGTCCTGTGGTCCGATGCTCTGCCAGCTGCTCCCGGATCTTCTCCACCTCGGCCGCCACTGGCGGGGGCTGTCGCAAACGCTGGACTGCCGCCTCCAAAGTCTCCAACAGTGGGTCCATCTTATCATGGAACTGATGGGAGAGAAAGTAACAAGAACAGCAGAAAAAAAGACACCACATAAGTCATTGGAGAAGGACCAGGAATAAGTGGGTTTGAGGAGGACAGATTTATCCAAGACAAATACTAAAGGGAGAAAATATAGAGGTAGGTTGTGCTACCTCTAAAAGATCTACAGAATACATCACAGAGACATGACACCTTCATCCTCCACGGGCACATGTGAAACCACATATGAAGAAGTATGTTACTGCTTATATAGTTCCCAAAAATAAACTAAATGTCAAAACTTTATAAAGTGTTGTGCATGTCTTTTTGAATTAGAGCCATTTGTACAGGAAGAATACAATTTTTGTTTTCAGGTATTTTTCTAAAATTTCTTGCTTGACATTTGTTGATCATAACCATTTCACATGTAAAGGTTCAACAAATTTAAATGCTTTAGATAAGAACATCTGCTCAATGTCTGAACAGTAAATAATGAAAAATGAAACCACTGAGAATAGGTGTATTATCAGGCTGAAGGTGTCAACATATGAAAACATAAAAAATATACATGTATATACAAACACACACGTACATATATACACACATATATATATATATATATATCATAAAAAAAATCCTGCTTAATGAATTATGAATAAAAATGAAGAATAGATAAACAGAATAAAGAATAAAAATAAAGATTATTCCTTATTTTTAATCCAATATAGGTTCTATCAGTGGGTGATGGAATTCTTACCTCTACCAGCTGAAGGTGTTGCAGAGCAGTGATGGAGGAGATATGAACACACACAGCACATCCACAAACACGAGTGATGGACGGACGGACCAAACGGACATGAGACAAGTGGGGGGAATGAGAAGGGAAGTTGCAGCAAGCGAGTGGGAATGGGGTGAGATCAAAGGCAGGGATGATGAGGGTTACAGAATGGGTAAATGTACAGACAAGTGGAGTCACAATGGTAGAGTTTAAGGGGATGGGGGTGGAGAAACAATATAATGAGTTAATTCAACAGCATGCAACAATGCAGCAGGAAGCATCAATAACATATACATTCAGCCACAATGCAATTGATGATGTCAGTGATGTTATAATTAAATGTGATCTTAATGTGATGTGAGTGACTATTAAATAGTGCATAGACTATGTTGACCTTTAATACACATCAAATCTTAATGATTTTATCTTAAAAATCTTATGTGCTTTAATGATTCTGCAATTTGTTTATGCTAGAAAACAGGATGATGACATAAAATGTGTTAATATTTAAGTGCTGTATAACACTGAACTGTGTGTCACAACATTTAACCAATCACAAACTGGGCAGCAATGCAACATAAGCATGCAAACCTATCACTGAAGCACCTACCTGCACGGACTGTGAGACGGCTTCATCCAGGGCTGTGGCTCGACCTTTGACCTCCTCTTTGATGGCGAGGTAACGTCTCTCTGCATCATTATAACGTTGCCTGACTGTTGCCCCTTCCTGAGCACTCAGCTCTGCCAACTGTGGGCCGATCTTTAGCAGTTTATCTATATGCGGCTTGTGCTCTGCTATAGACTCCCTTAAAAGCTAGACAGCCAGAAATGAAACATATAGATGATGTTAATATATAGAATTAACCATCACTAAGGATTATGGGTTTCTGGACTGCCTCTCCACTCACCCTCATCTGGTCTTGCTGTTGCCTTAGTGTCTCTGTATCAATGGCAGGAGGGGGCAACTGGGTAATCAGAGCCTCCGTCTCACCCAGCCAGGGTTCGAGTTCCTCGTATGTCTCCCAGAACCGGGCAACCAGCACCTGAGCTTGTTCTAGAGCGGAGAACCTCTCAGCGTGACTCTGATTCACTGCTTCATAACGAGCACTTAAAGAATCCGTCTTCACCTTCAGGAGAAAAAGAAGAAGGTTACGTCAGGTCACCAGAATAAGTCTTTTGGGAAACATCAACCCAAGCAAGATACGTCATCTATATATGACTCAACAAAATTGAATCTCTGCCGGAAAATGCATGAGTCACAATTGAATTTTCCTCATTTAACCTTTTGCAGAAGAATAATTGCATGGCTTTATCTTCCCCCCTTTCCAATTTGTTTAATCTCTAACCTTCAGTGCATCTCTCTGCTGTTCACTGCAGCTCTCAAGGATGTCCTCTCGAGTCTTTAGCAGTTGGTCCACGGTGTCTTTGTGACGGATGATGTCGATGTTGAAGGCTCTCTGCACCTGGAGCTGAGCCACAGTCACATCAGGCTCCAGACTGAGAGGCCCCAGAGACGCCAACTTCCTCTCTGTCTCTCCCACCCATGCCAGCTCTGCGTCCACTGCTTCCTCATACTGATGCAATATAACATGCATAAAGAAACCGTCAAAGAAACATCTGACCTAATAAGCAATGATTTATATATTCCATATTTAAACGAATAGAAAGCAAATTATTATTTTTATTTTAAACAATTACAAACAATTTCTTAAGATTTAACAATTCAGTGATAAACAAGCAAGCAAATAAAGACATACAAACACTGTTCTGTTTGCAAGAAATGATAAAGTGATAAAGTTTTGAGTAAAATTAGTATTTGTCTTTGTTCTGTGTTAAAGAAATGCTGTAATTCCATGAGTTGCAGTACCTGCTGTGACCTTTGGATGGCAGCCTGCACTAACTGCACCCTCTGTGTGATGGTCTCGTCAGCCTGGCGGTAGCGCTGATTAGCATCAGCCACGAGGCGGTCCAGACCCTCTCGTGCGCGCCAGGGCACCAGATCCAGTAAGGCACTGCCCACCTCATTCACTGTGTCCAAAACCAAGCGCTTCTCAGCAGACACGCACTTTAGCTCCTGACACAAACATACACACAGATCCATCAAAGATTTCTGTTTACCACGTGGTGGCTAAATGCCCCAAAATGCCTGTTTTCTATCACAACATAGAGAAAAAAACTACAATATTTGTTCTCACCTTTTGCCTGTCTTGGAAGACCGGCGTTGTGTCTGGCTCAATGTTGTTAAGCTCCGCCTCCACAGCATCCAGCCATTGGTTGATGTCATCGTGTGCACTGGCAAATCGCGTGGACAGCTGAAGGGCCTGTTCCAGCGTCCGAAGGGCTTTGCTGCTGCCCGCTGTCATCTCTGCATAGCGGCTTTTGATTCCATCCAGCTTCTCCTGAATCAACAGGACCTCCTCACCTGTCACAGAAAACAAAGATGGGCTCAACTAAACAAGCATTTCAGTGACACGCCAAAGATCATAGAAACCGAATGGAGAAGTACCAGTGGTTTGTTTGAGCAGAGCCTGTCCGTTCTTAATGGCCTGATCCACTGTCTTCTTCCGGCTGACAATTTCCTCGTTAAGAGCCTGTAGAGCACAAAAGTGCTCATATTTACTCTCACATTAACATTGTAGGGTTTTTAAACAAAATAAAAAAACAAGCAGAACACATCCTGCCCAATATCTTTGAATTCTTTGTTTGGAGGCTTTATATGCAAAAATATATTTATGAAATTAACAACATATACAAAATTTTAAGCGACTGAAAGCCCAAGTATAACTCAAGTAATTTTTGGGGATCTTTGACAGCATTTCTGTTCTCTAAACTAACTAAAGCCACAATGCTAATCCTCGGCTGCTGTCCCTTGAATAATCATACCAGTGTGTGTTTGTGTTGCTGCGCTAGCAGCTCCGGCTGATAACTCTGCACCGAGACCTCAGCCAGTCTCTGGGCCACCTCAGCTAGCCAGTTTAGGACCTCCACCTCTTCCTCTCCAAACAGCTGTGCATTGGCCAGGGCCTGCTCCAGCATGGCCTCCCTCCGATTGCACCAATCACGCAGCTCTGTGTACCCACTGCGCACTGCCCCCACACGTTCACCCAGCCAATCCCGATCAGCTGCGTGGCTGAGCGGATTCAGTGATTGGCTGACAGTCTCAAGGTGATCTACCTCTTTCTCCCGAGAGGTCACCTCCTCTTGGACAGCCTGGGATTATAGCCCAGGGTAAAAAGGAGAGGGGATGATGGGATGAAGAGAAAACAGAAACAAAACAAAAGGCAAACAAACATAAATGAGGGACACTACATAGTGAGTGTGTTTACATGCACAATCTTACTCAGGTTATGCTTAACGACCCCTCAAATGTGTACGCTCATGTGAATACCCTAAACTGTGCTATGAGTTTAGGCAAAGAAAGATCATAAATTACCATCCAATCAGCACAGGTCGATTTTTGCATTACCTTGATTTTTCTCTGCATGTTAAAACCTTTAATGGGGGAATGTGTTTTATGCTTTGACTTTGAAAAACCTGACAGTGCCAAAATCTCACATAAATTTAGTTTTTTAAAATTAGCTGTTTTTTTTAGTTTTCTGAATTTGTTGCATACATGTTTGTGTACATGTAAACACACTCAAAGATAAATCATATTTCAACTGATGAACAAAAACAAAATGTGGATCAACACAAGATGAGATGAAAACAACCATAAACATTTAGAAAATTATGATGAAATCAATCCTGCTGCAAAATGGAAACGATGTGGGCAAGGTCACGACCAGAGGCCTAAATATCTTGATAATTACACTCCTGCTAAAACCACAAAACCACAGGAGACTGACTGTTTGTTCAAGTCTGTTCTTCTTGTTACATCTCCAGTCATTTCTAATAATTCCCGTCACTAAGAAAATTGCTTCCTACAATGAGATCCGATCTTATCTCAGATGTGGCAGCTGTCACAATCTGCCATGTCCAGGTGCTGCATGTACTCTACCTTGTGCCTTGCAATCTGCTGTGTGATTTTGGAGGTCTGGGTTCCCATTGGCTCAGCAGAGCTCAGGCGCCTCTCCGTGGAGCTCAACCACTCCCCGAGCGGCTCCAAGGCTTCATGGAACTGCAGCGCCAACACCTGCAGCTCCTCCAGCTGCCGTTGCCTGAGGAGGTCAGGAGAAGAAAGTCTGTTACACTTTTATGACCTCTCTGCATTTATGGCCTTGTAAAGCAACTGATGGAGTTCTTGGTAAGAGATTTGATTAAGCAATTGTATGGCTGTGTCTGGGTGTCCATATTGCCCTGATTATAGAGTTTTTACCTGGCACTGGCCTTTTCCAAAAGGGCTGTCCATCTCTCTCCGAGACTCCTCAGTTGTTTCTCAATTTTGTCCCTGTCTTGTGTCTCGGCCGTGGCAGCGATACGTTCTCCTTCTGCCCTGATCATTTCTACCGTCCCACGGCGGTCATCCAGCAACCGCTGCAGCAGCTGAAACCCAATACATCGCTCAGTTAGGGGACATAAACTAATGTTATGGATGAATGAAGATGATCTAACTTGAAACCAGAGGTCATAAATACGAGGGTTTATGGTTCCTGGGGGAATCCTCTGTGGCACTACTGGGGGTCTGCCAATTATTGGCAAACTCATTTTGTGAAAAAACATTAAATTGATATTAAACAATATAACGTTAAGTCAACTTTAACATCTAATTATTTAAATCTAATCTGCTCAGTCTCAATGGGTTTAAGACCCCTGTTTAAAGCCTTGATTAAAGCTGACATTCTGACACCTTCTGCTCCTGTATTTGCGCCTTAACCACGCGGTATTCCGCAGACGGAGGCTTCTGATTGGCTATGAGTTCCTCTGTGTCACTGAGCCAGCTTAAAAGGGGCTCCAGGGCATCCTGGAACTTCCCACAATGCAACAGGGCCTCCTGCAGCTGTGCGATTCTTTCAGCGACCTGTAAAAAAAGAAATATATTATTTGAATCCATTTATTACAGTCCAACAAAAGAAAAACAAGGCAAAACAGATGTAAGCTTACCCTCTTGTTGAGAGAGTTCCAGTGCAGGTTGGTGGTCTCCAGGTCATGTTCCAGACCCTGAGTATCTGTGTGTTTGGCTGCACTCTGGATAAGACCTTGACCCACAGCGTTGACATGCTGCAGTTTAGGTTGAATGCTGTCTACCTGTTCCCTTTCCACAGCCTTAAAGCAAACAAACAGGCAGAGAACAAACGGCCTGAGTACTGTATAATCAACACACTTGTTATGCAACTGGACATATGGCAGAACATGTCTGAACAGGTCAAGGCTGCGGAAACACAACAAGTTAATTATGGTGGCACGGCCATTTATAATTGGAAAGCACTTTCAGCCCCCACACACTGGCTGAAATCAAATACAGGGTCTTTGGATCCACACTGTACACCTTTGTTCCCTCAAAGGGCCACTAACTTTCTTTTTGGAATATTATGCACTGATAAATTGTACAAAATAACACCAGGTCTGTGTGCTATAAAAGTCAAAGGGTCAACTTTGATTTCATGTTTACTTTCAAAGAAGAAATTGAGCAAAAAGTTGGGCAATTTATGAGACTTTAACATGAAACATCAACATGCACGTAAGTGTTACTTTAATGTACTCCGTTTTTATATTTGTTGATCTGGTGCAAGTTTTATGACATTTTGTACACATTAAGTGGGCCAATTGGACAGTAAAAAATTTTAATAAAAGCCAGACAGTAAAAAATTGAAAATTTAAGTTTCCCCTTATTTCTGAAAACCCCGCATCCTTTGCGTGTGTGTTCGGTTGTCTGCAGTTGTCTTATGGTGATGGTCTTCATCCTGCTTTAAACAGGAAGTCTGTCGGCCTCAAAACAATAAACGACAGCCCGACCTGCTCCACCCTCTCACCGACAGCATGCGAGTGTGAGAGCATTCGCTCCTGCACGACGGAGAGAGTGTTTAGTCGCCTTTTGTCTGTCTGTATCCTGTCTAACATTATCCTGAATGCATCATCCAGGCCTTTTTTCCATCTTCTCACTGTGTCCGGTTGGAGGCATTTCCCATTTATAATCCTGATCATTCAACACATGTGGCACTTTCACCCACCAGCACAGAAATAACTTCATTCATCTGCATCTGTGGCAAATCTTCCACATGCTAAGAGCAGGGCTGTCAAGTACTTGTAACAGATCTTCATTACTGTACTTGGGGGAATTTGGACTTTATTCGAGTACTACTGAAAAAAAATACTTCATTACACAGAACGATTTTTACACCTTACATGTAGACTTACACAGTACATATTTCAATGCTCATAATGGCTTAAATTGTCAATCTTAACAAGCTAACTACCAAATGAAAGTAATTTACTTAACTTCAGCCTGCGATCACTCTAAAATGCAGATTAATTTCTATGTCCAGGAGCTTAAAAACTTAAAACAGTCAGGACTTAAAAACTTAAACTCACTTTATCCATCTATTTCTACAGCTAAGCAAAAAGTTGCAACTTCACATTTAAATACTTAAGTACAATTTGTATTCAGTATTTCACTTTCAGTGAAGCATGTGCTTGGACAAGGTGGATAAAGTATCTTAATTTAATTACTTTAAATTAAGATACTTTAGATACTTTAAGATATTAAGATACTAGATTTTAATATAATTTATGAAAAAATAAAAATGAAGAGAATGTTTGTTATTGCACAGACTATCTACATGTCTGCTGCTCTGTGATTTATAATTCACAACAAGAAGACAAACAACTTTGTTGGTTGGAGCACTCAAATCTGAACAAAGAAGCACATGTCTACATGTGCAGTGAGTAGGACGTGACTAAAGATATCCATACGACAACAGAAAGAAGTCAGAGGAAAATAATTACTGAACAATGTTCTTTTTCTTTTTCTTTCCTTTGGTGGATGCACAGAGTTTGACTCTTGAGCTCTGGAAAATATCTAGCATGCTTTTCATTCCCTTCAAACGTTCTCAAACTGGCTAGCATGCTAGTCTCTCACACACGACTGCTTCACACTTATCTCTCCATCAACTCTCTCAACTTTACTCACTCCACCCCCCAAAGATCACTTTCAGCTTTTGGCAGCCTTCCATAATACCGTCAACCCACAGCCATTACGGCCTTTTGTTTATTTTTCTTCAGTCTAAACCACAGGTCCACAATGCCTAACCGTGTATACCTACAATTCAGAAAAGGAAAAATGACAACTGCTGACTTCAGTATTCCATTATCTGATCTTAGCTTCCTCGATCCTGTTCTGAATCTGTAAGAATTACACAAATACTTACTATTTTTGCTTATAGTTAAACAGGTACCAGATGAATGGTACAGCACCAGTCAAAAGCTTGAATACACCTGACTGTGTGTCTCATGTTTTCAAACAGTTTTTATCTTAAAAACTTGTGCTTAAATGGTTGCAACTAATTGTGCCTAAGAGTTTCTTTACAAGACTGAAAGTTTAACTTATAAAAATAAATAATAAATTGAGGAGTTGGCCCAGAAAGTGAAAGAAAAGCAGCCAACAGATGCCCAACATATATATAACTGTTTCAAAACTGTTATTGAAGCTGGTTGAGAAAAGACCCAGTGTTCAGGACTGTAATATAGACGTTTTTTAAAGCAAAAATATTTCAAAAGATTTGATTTGTTCAACATTTGGCCACTGCATATTTCCAATACTTTCATCTGTGTTAAATTTCATTGTTTTGATGACTTTATTCTAGCTGTTTTTCACATTTTAGAAATGTGTCCAAACGTCTGACTGGTACTGTGTTTAAAATTGCTGTGTTGCTGAGGATAGAAATAATTACAGACTTTCTACACAAAATGTACACAATATTTGTAGACATATGGTAAAATAACAGTCTCAAATTATTTTATAAAGACTAACAGATGTAGTGTTTCTTTAAATAAATAGTGCACAGAAAAAAATGAATCTGCTGAATCTGAATAGTCCATAATACTTGATGCATAATGTATAGAAGAATTAAAGCTATAAAAGCTTAAAACAGTAAAAACTGCAACATCCAGGAATCCAGACAAACTAAAGCACAGGTCACTTTCAGATCTAAACAATGTAAACATGGCCCTTTAACTACATTATACATTCCAAAACTCTTGCATTACTTGCATTCTGCATTCCTACTCTTCCTGTCTTTGCTTTCACTTCCTGCTCTCTTCCTGTTTCTTTTCCCTCATCTCTTCCTCCACTTCCTTTGCGATGGACTTTAGCTGACAAGGTTTTATCTAACATGAGGAAATAATTTATGAAGTTCCACCATGAGGTTCGAAATAAGGTTAAAACAACAATCAGTGAGTTCACTGCATATAAGACTGCATTGTTATGGTCTTACACTTTTATTTGCAATGGTCTTTCACAGATGTTTCCCACACATAACCTTTTGGCCTTATAATTATCCAAACAATAAATTATGCCTGCTGTTACTGTACTTACTGTATGCCATAACATTAGTGCACACTTTCCCTGAATGCTCTTCTCTTCCCACTGTGCAATACCAACAAATGCATCTAAGGCAGCTGTAATTTTGAGTGTTACCAGGTGTTCTGCCACAGAGACTCTTTGTCCATTCATGACTGAGCTGGTGCAAAATCTTTTGACTCTACCCCTTAAATCAACCCCCATCGGCACTGTGCCATTTCACTAGTGTTAGCATGCAACAAAGCATTGCTCTGAAAGATTACAAGCAACACTCCTTAAGTCTGTGGTCTACTCCTTTGGCTCAGAGCATCACGGGTGCCAGGGGTCTGGCCCTTTGCTGATAGTACTGACATGTTATCATCTATTTATATTTCCAACAACTTTCTACAGTGTTTGTGTGTTACTGGCAAAAGTGGTTACTAAGCCTGATGTTTATTTCTCACTTCCTTATCTCAACTGCAGTGCCATCGGACTAAAACAGGGAAGAAAAGATTAGGAAACTGAAGTGGGAGGAATAGGGCTGGAGATTCCGAGTGGCTTTAGCACTGGATGACAGCCACCCCTCAAATCAATCATTTGGTTCTGGCTTTTTAATTCATCTATCCCAATAGAGATTAAAGATCATTTGCTAGCTGATCCTGTTCAGTCTCTCGGTTGCTATAATCCTCTACCCAAATCCAATCTGACAGGGTCCTGCTTCTGATTACATTTGATGGACTGTGAGTTTTTGTTAGTGGTAGTGATCATGCAGAAAGACGGAGTTGGGCCAGGCTAGGGGACAAATAAGATATGGATGACCAGCCAGGCTTGGCCACTGCTGTTAATAAAGACAGTAATGTAATAAGCATCCATGTAGCATAAGGACTAACAGGCAGTCTCTTGGCCACCCGTAAAACAGAGCAGACACAGGTCTTGTCACAGCAATCAGAAAGACTGTCAAGCACACCCTGAAATTATGTCCAGAATTCTTACATGTATTTACAAAAGTACATTCCAGTCCCCTTTTGACTCCTAAATCTCTTTCTAAAACATACACACAGTGATAGAAAAGCAGTGCTCAATCAGGCAGCAAAAACAAACACATGCAAATGTGGGCACAAACCCATTTGCCTGTAACCAAACACACAAACGTTCACATGGGTTTAAAGTGCATTAGAGTGAGAATGCTTTCAGCTTATTGTCAGATCAGTGATCAGCACTGAAACACACAAAAAGAATGCAGAATGCAAACATATATTGGCTGTTTTCTCCACCAATATATGTTTGTGTCTATAAACATAATAGAAGTCAGTTCAATATTGACTATATATACACAATACATTTAGGGATCACTTAAACACTGATTAATCAAATCATAATATGAAAATACTCTGCTTACCGTAGGTCTCTATGAACATAAACATTCATTACTTTAAACTTTAAACATTCATTACTTCCAGACCAGAGGGATCTATTTTCCCCAGAGGGAAAAGGAAAGCTTAATTCATTCATTGTCTGAGGACTTTGATAAGACAGACCACATATAATACTGCAAACAATTATTCAAACAGCATTTATTGCAGTGTTCTAGGTCATCTCTTACATAGAACACCACAACAACCACACACACACACACACACACACACATACACACACACACACAAATATATATTTATTTTTGCACTGATCACCTGACACATTGAACTTAAGAGTGTTTAATTACCTTTGTGTCCAAATCAGGGTCATGTTTTTGTAGTGTAATTTCCTCCTCTGAACTCTTTAACTCACAAGTAGCCTCACAGTCAATGTCACCTGATACCACACCCTCCTGAGAGCTCGTCTCACTTTGGCACTCATGAAAAAGTCCCTGTAAAAGGCCTGGCTCCAACTTCTCCCACTGGCCTCTCTGTGGGTGCACAAAGTCTGGTGCTGACCCATCAGAGTCCCATTCACTATCCCCAGTCACTGATCCAAGCACAAAGTCAACACCTGATTGGCTCTCCTCTGACTCTGAGTCCAAATACTGACAGTCCTCACAAGCAGAACCCCCATCAGACACAAGTCGCTCAGGGGCTGCCAGGTAAACAAAACTATCAGAAGAGAAAAATGCCCCTTCTTCTGGCTCAAGGCAGCATTTGGGAAGGGGGCTTGAAGGGGTTGATTCCACTGATGGAGATGGGGGACAGTCCTGAGAATAATGAGCTGGCACAGCCACAGCTAAATAAACAAAACTGTCTGTTGTAACAAAAGCATCTGTATCTTTGCTGTCAATTTCAGCTGTTTCTGACTCCTGTTTAGTGGTCAATGTTGGCAGAGGGGAAGGGGAAGCAGACTTTATACTTATATCTGGTGAGTTTATCTGGGCATATAAGGCGTCAGATTTTGGTGTACTTGTGGTTCCCTGATAAATCTCTGTTACCTCCCACTCATGTAAAGACACTTCTTCTTGAACAACTTCCATGGGGACTGAAAACTCTGCTTTTTTTGACCTTGAAAATGCACCCTCCTGGTCAAATGTCATTCCTATAGCAACTTGTGCAGGCTCAGAGGAAACTGCATCCTCATGAGAGACAGTCTCACAGTCACTGTTTCTTACTTTCCTTTGTGCCTCATCTTCTGAGACCAGGCACTTTGGGGATTGGGGAATACTGTCTTCCATTTCCACTCCTTCTAAATCAGTAATAATCCCAAGATCCACATTAGATTTATGTGCATGCAAATTCTCTGAGGGGGGAAGCTCATGCTGTAAGGACATGTTAATGTCAGATGTCTCATCTTGGTCTATTTCCTCATTCTCTTGCTGTTGAGGATGTTCATCATGATCTGATGAAGCTCCACTGCCTAAATCTGAATCACTCTCTGGACACTCATAGCCTATCTGAATAGCATCTGATGGAACAGTTCCATCTTGACGTGATATTTGAATGCCACTGGACTCAGAATCTAAAGCATCTACATTAACAGTGAACAAAGCATGATAATCTTGATCATGGTTATCCTCACTTTTACAATTAAGACATTTTTGCAATTGTTCTGGACTTTGGTCATTATTTTCAAAAACAGAATATCTCTGCATACTTTCTATGTCCTCACAGAGTGCATTTTGATTTATCTGCAATAGCCATGGCTCAGCCTGATCTAACTGCTCAATGTAATCTGTGACATTAAGTGGTAATGTTACAATATGCTCAGTTTGCTGTTTGACATCAGGTTCACATCTGGCATCATCAGCTTGATCCTTCTCCACGCCAAGCAGTTTTTCACAAATATCTAAGTGTTTAGGGTTCTGGGAAATTTCTCTAATTTTAAAAACAGCTGATTCATCTGTGTCCTCCTCTAAACACTGTCTTTCCAGTTCAAGAAATAGCTCATCTGAGCCTGCTTCTGAGCTTGGGCAGGGGGAGGCACTAGGAGCCTCTGAGCCTCCAAATTCTACAGGTGGGGTCAGAAGGGGCCAATGGGCTGAGGAAGCAAGTTGTTGTGTCTCCCAGACCTGTAACTGAGATTCCTCCCTGTCTACCTCCCAAGATATACCACTAGTTTCGGTGCTCTCCAATTTCAACACTGCCTGCCAGTTTTTCTCCTCCATCTCCAGTCTCTCCTGTTCTTTCTTTTCTTGCTCCCTCTCTATCTTATCCTCTTCATCTAATTCCTCTAAGATTCTACGTTCATCTTCCTCAAAGCAAAGTTCTGAGGCAGTTTTCTCTCGTAGCCCTACAGTAAGAGGAGGCCAGCCCAACAAACCATTCTCACCACCCTCTTGACTGACACAGGGGGACAGAGGCAAACCCCCATAGCAAAGTTCTTCTCCTTCCTGCAAAAAAGGTGACGGAGGATCTAACAGGAAAAGAGATTCCTCATCCTGGTCACTATCCTCACCAAGAACAGGGGGCAATGGAGGCAGAATAGAGAAGTTGTGCAGCAGTTTCCCATGTCCCAGTGACTTTTTGCCTCGTATACTACGAGGCCAGGTACGGGCTTTAGTAGGGGGACAAAATATTGGTTTTGGAGGTATTAGAGGAGCTGTGTCTTGGTCTTGTTCCAGCAATGGTGAGTCCCGCTCAGTATCAGAGGTTTTAGTTGCAATGGTATCCCAATTTTGTGGTTGTTCTTCTGAAGCACTTCTAACATAGGCTGCTGGTTTGCTTGGTTCATCTCTCTTTTTCACAGCTTGTTGAGAGATACTAGGACTAGTTTGTGGTGAACTATCAGGGTTTATTTGGGCAGTAGTAAAAGTCTGTGAGGGTGCTTTTTCTTTGCAAGGAGAGAGTAATGCAATAGCAGGTTTGTGAGAGTGCAACTGAAGGGGCTGTTTTTGTCTATTTGGATGAGACAGATGTGGGGGCATTGGGCTCACAGAGGATGTAAAAGATGGAGAGGTGGAAATAGGAGGAGTCTGAGGACCTATGGATGAGACAGGAGAGGGAAATAAAGGTGCCATAGGTGGTGAATATGAAGAAGGAACAGATGAGTTTAGCAAAGAGGGATGAGAATGTAGAGGAGAAACTGGGATTCCAGCCACAGAGAGACGCTTCTCTACATTCTCTCCAGGTGAAAGCTCTAAACGTTCTGCAAACTCAGGGTATGTAGGGGGCATAAAAGCTTTCCACGAGCGCCGATTTGGATTGTCCTTCTTGTCACCACCCTGGTGCCGCCTTTTGGTCACAACAGCTGCCCCAACAGCAGCTGAATTTGATGTAGGAATGACCACTGAAGAGCCAATTCCTCCAACAGGTGACATACTCTGTGGGTCACTGGTGAGTTTCAGAGCATCAAAAATAACTCTTTCGTCCAGCTTTTTCACACCTGCATCTGCAAGCCCTCCTCGTGCCAAAAATACTCCACCTATGTCAGCTCCCAATGTCCCATTGCTGGAGAGTGTACTTCCCTCACCACCCCCTGAGCCCATAGTACTACGAGAAGGCTGACTGAGCTTTGTGCCTTGATCAATCTGCTCATTGATGCGCATGGTGTCGTAAATTGAGCGCTGGGGTACATAGCAGTCTTCAATGTATGCCTCCTCATCATCGCCCTTCCCAAGGCACCTGGGGTTCTGCCGCAAACAGTCCGGGCGGCTCAGAGGTTTTCCCATCCCAAACTACAGCGCCCTCAAGGAGCCAAGATGGGATGGCTACTATTCCACAAACAAAGCCTGCAGTAAGTAAAGCAGAAGCGAGCTGCTGAAACGTTGTAGCTTTAATTCAGAGCTACATGGTGAAGTCTGCATGTACATTTCTGAAATGCATTAGAAAAGTTATTGTTGCACAGATTAATATTTGTAGCATCATATTCCTTTAGTTTTTTCTTCTTGAAAACAAAAATAAGAACCAAATCCGAAATCCTTTCCTTCCTTAAAGCTGCTTCCTCTTGAATCTCTATTCCACTGCCACAACAGGAAAGTCAAAGAGGGGCTACAGCTACTTTCACCATCTCTGAGAGCTGCAGCCAAAGCTGTTTGAGGCTCCTTTTAAGGTGAGAGATCCACACTGTTACATAAAACAGAGTTCAGAAAATAAAGGCAAAAGATGCAAATTAGGAGATTTTGTCTCTCATCTCCCTTTCCATCAATATGTAATTTAAAATTCATAAATCCATATTGATAAATCCACATCCAGATTGACAAAAGATTTTACTCACAAAAGCTATTACTCAATAAAAGTGTAGTCAAGAATCAAGTACATACGAATGTTTTCACAGAAAATATCAAAACCCATAACAGACTCTCTTCTTCTCCTACCAGTGTTCTTGCAGCATGTTGATGTCTTCCTACTCTTTATCCTATAATGAAGCATTAATAGAGCATGTCAGGAAGAGAAGCCATCTGTGCTTGAAATACCTCATCCTCTTCTTTTATCTAGTCCTCTTTAGCAGCAGAGCACGAGGGTCTTTGTGACATGTTCATTTCACCATATGAGCAAAAAAAATTCATTCTTCAAACAAGACAAAGATTTTTTTTAACCAGTGCTTGGGGGGAAATCCAAAGTGTCTGTATCCAGGAGGGTTAAGGGTATGTATGGAGATCCAGTGTACGCTTGAGTCCGGTGCAGACGGTGGAGATAGTGGAAAGTCAAGGGATCGTATCCACAAGGCAGAGACCCAGACAGAGCTTCATTCCAATCGCTGCCTTGCACTTCAGGCACTGTGATTTCCAGACAATCCCCGGACACGCTCTCTCTTCTCCTATTTTCCTCTTTCAGTATACCAAAAACAAGACCTCAGCTACAATCCATGCAATATCCTTGTTCTTTCTTGTGCAGACTTTCCTACTCATACACAAATTCTTTCTGTGTCTCTTCTAAGGCCACTACACAGCTGAAATGGTTTGCAGCTGCTAAAAAAAAATCTCCCACTTTTCCTCCCTCCCTCTCTCTCTCTCTCTCTCTCTCTCTCGCTCACTCCCTGCTCTCTCGCTCTCTCTCTTTTTCACACACACACACTCGCCTTTTTTTCTCTCACTTGCTTTTTCTCTCTACCCCCCTCTTCTCTCTCTCTGTTTTTGTTTGAATCCAGCTCCGTTTGTTCTGTTTCCTGCTATGGTATTAAAAGACAGGAAGTGGTCCAATCATGCCGGTTTCCTTTTCCAAAAAAACACTCAAGACATGGCTAGAGGAGCGAGCCTGAGATAAAGTCAGTGAGAAACCGTGGAATCAGTGGGAGTGACCAATCCGGGGATTTAATGTTTCTGCAGAATCACTGGATAACGGGTGTAGCTTATTGCATACTAACACTACATAAACCACTTTTGTGAACAAAATACACATTATTGATAAAGTATGTTCACGTGTGCTCACTGAGTTTCTTCTTTTAGCATGTGTAAAGTCATTTAATAATATCCAACTGTGGAAGTGATAAAGCATTTTTAGTTTGTGATAGTTGCATTCATCACATTGTAATCCAAACCCAAATCAGCTGAGGACATACACTCACACTCAAAAGACAGCAAATGCCTTAGGCAAAGCGAGAAAAAAGACAAAGACACGCACACAGGGAAAGTGTGATAAAGACTAAACTACAGTGGGAGTGTGCATGCTGAAAAAGGAGGAGCTTCCGATAAGGAAATAAAGAAATAACGGCTGCCCTTTTTTCCCCTTCAAATCAACTGCCATACGTGGAAGCAAAAATTCCCTAGACACATTTCCTTACAGTGTTCCGTCCTCTCCCTTTCAGACAGGTCCTCTATAACTGTGAAAAACAATACAAAAAGACATACAAAAGTCTGGCATATTCACACACCCCACTTGTTCATTACCATCGGCTACCCTTTCTGTAATGCAATCCTGTCAGGAGAGAATGTGGGGGGCTGGGGCCTCTAACAAGGGGCTTCAGGATAACATCAAATGAAAATGAATGAACATTCCACCTAGACGTGTCCGCAGACCCACAGATCAACGTGAACAGTAACAGTTAGCATTTAATTTTGTAATGCATGTTGTTTTGAGTGGCTAACTAGCCTTCCATCACAGTTTAAGAGGAGTTCTGGCAGAGAGCAGACACTGAACACATGCCTGCCTATTCTTCACAGCACTCTTTGTCCAAGATGAACAAATGTGCTCTGTTCCAAAACCTAGTAAGCTGCCTAAGAAGGCAGTATTTTAAAACATCACTGGCACGTCACTGACATGAAGGTGTTCCAAAATGTAGGCAACTTGTACTGCCTCCTAACATACCTAAGTTCGGCCAATTTTTAAGGAAGCGCCACATGTATTTTGCACACCAACCTGTAGAGCACATCGGAGCAAATAAGTCACTTAAGAGGACGCCTTAAGAGGATGATTATAATGCTGTCTTAGAAGGCAGCTTTCCACATAGGCAGCCAGACAGTTCACCATGTTTCAGAATAAAGATCTTAATGCACAAAAATGCCCAGACTCACTTACACATCAAAAGGGGAGGGACTTTCTCTTCTTCAGTGATCTAACTGTTGCTCTGAACCGCCACGCTCCCCGTGGCCTGCATGTCAAGCAAGCTAAATACTCTGTCTTTCTTATAAACTGCCCTCACTGTCAGCTGGGTTGCAGCTGTCATGCCTGCTTCCAACACAAACCTTCCTACAGAAACAAAAGAGGTTTGTTGTCCATTTTGCTGGTGCTTGTGGTCTTTCAATTGACCCACATCGAACCCAATGACTGTTACTACAACTGGACATGTGTCACAGATGCAACACTAAAACAGGTAATGTGTGTATGCAATGATTTAAATTAAAACAAATTCAAGAAAGACAGCACAACTAAATAAATTCTTCTTGATACAATACCCACCCTGCTAAAACTTGACTGCTTACTAAACTTTCTGATGGCCTTTAAATTCATGACTGCCTGGCTAATGCACCCCCAATCTCCTGTTCATTCTTCCTCATTCTTTCAGTGACTGGTCATTTGGCCAGTCACGCCTGGTTAAAGAGTCACAGTCTTGACTCAGACAGGAAGAGGGAGGGGTTTAAACCCCAAAATCCCCTAAACAGACTTTGCGGTTAGAGCTGAACTGACTGGAATAGGTAAAGGGCTGCTAGTGATTTGTTTCGCTGTACAGAAAAGGCTCCAAACTACAGACAGACGATCACTCAGCAAAACAAGTACAGTGAACAATTATTGACATTAGAGAGCAACTTGTTTGCTTGAGTTAAGCACCTGTTGATATTGTTCTCTCTGTTTTTTTTGTTTGCTTTTACTCTTGCCCACTCCCTCCCTCACTCTCTTTTTCTCTTTCTCACTATTCAATTTCAATTTAAAGTACTTTATTGGCATAATTGTGTGCACTTACAATATTGCCAAAGCATTTGACATAAAACAGGAGACATACATTAACACAACAAGTAAAAAGGAGAATAAAAAATAAAAAAAATAAAAAAATAAAATAACTGCTTTAAAAAGTTAAAAGGTACTAAAAGCCTCATCTGTTTGTTCATCTACCCCCTCCTCTGTTTCATTCCCTCTGGCACACTGGTTACTAGGTAGCCTCTCTGGTTTTCTCTATCTCAGCAGTAGATTTATAATTAACCACCAGGCTTTACCTGAATGACTCAATGTTAGCATTGTGTCTGTGGTGGCAAACAGAACAAAGACACAGAGTGGAGGACAAAAATACAAAAACACCTCAAACTGAGAGAGCGGTCTGGTCCTTCCTCAATTAAAAATCAATAAAAAATGTTTTAAATGCATAACTGAATGCATTTAAAGCATTGACTTTTAGTTTTGTTTAGTTTACAACAGGGCTGTTACTGTACTGTAGAGAAATATATTAAACAATAGAGATTGTGGGCTGCCTTATGTTGTTTACACATAAAAATTATAAAACAGTAATGCAGATAAAATACCGAGCAGGACGTGTGCTGAAAAAGTAACAATAAGCAAGAAGAGGTGTAATTTAGTTAGTTAGTTAGTTAGTTAGTTTACAGTTGCAGAGCAATGTTGCAATATAAAATGTATTCATTTCAGAACAGCTTCAAACATGCCTCATATAACTAGACTTACAAGTCTTTGTTTGGCATCCACCAAGTTCAGGTGAGGGGGCAAAATTTCCCTGAAATGGCTGAGATATTACCATCATAAACACTGTTTATATAAAGCCTCTATTTGTTTCTGTTTATGAGCTAATAAAGACTAACAGAAATGGAAAGTGGGCTATTCTATTGAATGCTACAGCAATGCATAATAGCTAAAAAATACAAGACTATAGGAACATCTAGAGAGAGCATGACATAACACACGCACGCACACGCACACAGACACACACAAACACACACACACACACACACACACACTGAATGCCAGAATAGGGTCAATTTGGAAAAATTAAGTCATTAGATTAGTCTAACCAGTTATCCTAATTTAATCAAGCCCTTAGCACAAAAATAAACTCTGATGACTGACGCAAAGGTTACATTTAAAGCAGTTTTCCTCTCTGAGGTGGCGGATGCTAGAGATAAACAGGAAGAGAATGAAAATGACAACAGCATGACAGCAGAAATTACAGAGAGCACGCACTAAACTACCAAACAAACACACACAAAAATAAAAGTTTACAAAATGAAGCTGAAGCTTTTCTCAAGAGACATTTGAAGTGTTTGGTACTGTGGCATGTTTACTAATCATTTCTTTAAAACTATAAAAAAGAAAAAAATGTAATTGTAAGTACACTCGCAAACTACAAACATATGTATACATCAGGTTAGTACCTTAAACTAGTACTTTGCATTGACAATAATTTATGCAGAGTTAATTTTTGCCTTAGAATAAAATCTTTTGGAATGTGATTTTTGTTCGGAATACAGTAATAAGAATTTGGAAGGGAAATCTAAAAAAATCTGCCACATAGCTAAGAAATGACCCAGGCATTATTATGGGAAATTCCCCCAGTTGATGAACTGTACTGCAAACCGCATTAACTTACAACAAAGGTAATAAATACACTCTTCTGGGTAAAATCTGAACTTCTCCATGTGACTGAGGCAGGACTGATGAGCTTGAGGGAAACCCCTAAGGTTTGGGTGAGGGCAGGGCGGGTTGTGACAATTCTCTGCTGTTGTTATTGTACAGGATAAACTGTGATCAAAAACTGTGCAGAAAAGGATAAAAATAGGCAGGCGTGAGGGAGGGATAGATGGAAAGTGTAAAAGGAGTGAAGATATAAGCAAAGGTGAGGACAGCACGGAAGGTGCAATGTGATTTAGAAGCCACTGCTTCATCTTGACAGCCCAGCATAGAAATTCCCAGTTAGTTAATTCTCGTTTTACTCCAGTCTAAAGCTTCATCCCACCCAAGCAGCTCAGCTGCTGTGGGACAGGGTGACATGGGAGCACAATTGGGTACACATAGGGGACTGGAATTTTTAGGGAGAGGGGGTAACCACACCCTGCTTGTGTGTGTGTGTGTTCACAGAGTGAAGGGTGGGGGGACAGCTGGGATGCCGGACACTCCAAACGGACTGGAATTAGAAACATTCCCACACATGGACCTGTGGACACACTCCCATCACATACAAACACACTTTCTGTGTCCACATATCAACATATAGCACATCAACATACTGCTAAATATTAGAATACATTTAGACAGGAAACGCTCACACAATGTAAGACACATGAGAGTAATTTTACAAGCTGTTCCGTAACAAAACAAAATAGAATTAGAGCTGAGAGTCATGATGAGTTAAAAAATAAGAACTATAACTGTATGAACTTATGAACTATAATGAAATGGGCAAAAAGTTATCAGTTTAAATCAGTGTAATGACTTTCTCACTAACTGAATCAGTCGGGAACTATTACTGTTTCATGCGTACCCAAGACTTATTGTATTGGTATTTTATGGTAGTTAAAAAAAAAAAAAAACACACAGTACATAGTGAGAATCTTTTTTTTTTTTAAGTACTTGAAGAATTGCTAGTGGCATGGGATTTGAAGCGTTAAATTCCTTAGAATTCCCAATCCCAACATTTTACATTGAAGGAGTTAGTGTGAATAGTCGCCTCCCTGACACTCTCAAAACAGATTTCAACAACGTCTCATTGTTGAAAAGCTAAACAATGAGACAGACTAATCTGACACCTTCTCTTAATACCCCATGCCCCCCGCAGCTGCCCCAATGGAGCTTACACAACAAAAAATCTCTTAGACACACACACGATTGCCCTCCCACTCTCCCCCTTCCAAGCAATGACATCATTTTGGATTCAGTCTCTTTGAAATGGAGTCTGGTGTGCGTGGAAATGAGAGCACACCATCTCACGACAGACAGATGAACTAGCTGTACGCAATTTCATCTTAAAATGTTTCATTACAAAGTGGTACGTGAACAAGGAGGGAAATAAAACAGACAGGATGGAAAAATGAGTTCTGGCAGCTAAACTGGATGAATCTCAAGGAAGATTTTACTAACACATTTAATTTTTCGTTCTCTTACCCCCCCTTTTGAAATGAAATCGATCCCATTACGCAGCCCTAATATTAACTCTGGCTGAACAAAAATACAGCCTAAGTCCATTTCTGGAAATACTTCTTATTTGCATTTCTTTCTAATTTCATGAAGTTTATTCATTACAAATAATTTTATCAGCAAAAAACATTATTTAGTTTAATGCTTTAATACCAGCACACACACTGGCAAAAACTCCACGGGTTTGTACAGAACCTCATGATCACGTTATCCCGCATGATTTGAGAATATTTAAAAAAGCATCTCTTTTGTTCTTCACTAGAAGTGAGAAAGTGTGACCTGCATGAGGGAGTTACTGTTAAAAGTTTGATTATAAAAATGCTTTATTATTTCCACATTTAGATTAGATTTTAATTCCCAGATTTACAACGTGGACTCCGGCTTTTCATCCCACTGCTCTTTATACGAGTTGAGTGTAGGGTTACACTCAGCCCTTGAACCCCACTTCACCCCTCCACTGACTACACATCCACATCAGCTTTTACTGGTGCCCATATTGGTGACACCCATGTGTTCTTCTGCTATGGCCTCTTCTATTATCTATTCATGTGCTCACGATCTTCCCTTTTCTGACCCTCTCGCTGTCTGTGCTCTGAAACATCTTTCCAACCTGCTTTCATTTAGCACCCATGAAGGAATGAGAAACAAAAATGAAAAACAGAAACAGGAAAGATGAGTGATGGCTCGCATTCGGGCGACCACACTGTTAAAATTTTCACAGACAGATTTATTGGACAGCTCGACCTAAGATGAGCTGAGGTAGGAGTGAAGCTATGAGAAAAGCAAGTGGGTAGATAGAGATTAGAAAACTAAACACTCAAATATTGTGAAGAACAGAGAGAAAAAAACATTGATCATTTGCTTATTTTAAGTAGTCATTTAAATAATACAGCGCTGATTTGGCACGTCTAAGCTTATAAAATGTGGATTTTTACACAAGAGAACTGTGTCCATCACCATGGTGACACCTTAAAGTGTTCTGTGTCTACACTACAGTGTGATGAGAAACCAGACAATGGGAGACTTGCAGCACGTAACTGCACAAGATCACAAGATTTCTGTCTTAATGATACACATTTTCCACAATCATTTCACTCTAATCCCAATTTCCAACAACATCAAAATGCTCCAAAGTTCAATGTCAACCTCAATAGCACCTCACATTCTTTTAAACTAGTCAAACTATTGTTGCTGAGCAATCAAAGATGGCTGAAGAAGCAATGATTCAGTCTCACAAAGTATATGATGTACAAAAGCACAGATTCATTCTCCTGCTCCTGTAGGTCTCTCACGCCCACCACGTATGTCATTTCCTCAGCTTTCCTGCCCACTTCCACCTACACATCTTCATTTTCACACTCTTCTTTCTTTCACCACCCTCAAGAGGAATGAGTAAGAGATATACGGACATTTTATCAGACAGTCGACAGAGGGGAGGCCAAGACGCTGGCTGTAAGAAGTAATAGCTGAGATATCTCTCCTCTTCCCTCGCCCCTATCAGAGGGAGGCATGAGGAGAGGAAAATAGCAAAAACATGCTGTGCAAAGCCGAGATTTATTAAAAAGGAGAGCTCTTCTCCTGCAGTAATACAAATGTTTGAAGTAACACGCAGATTTTAACGCATTTTCCTTGCTTTTTACACAAACACAGAAGGCAGGAGCTCAGAGAGTATGTAATTGCATTCAAATTGCTTCGTAGAGTCGCTTTCAATGAAAATGTGACTAAGGGAAAAACATGGTGGTGCTCTCCAGAAAAACATTCAGGATTTACCCAATTAGGGGATGTTACTGGATCAGCGTACCTAAACAAATCAGTTGTAGGATTTGGTTTAATGGTTTGGGACAAGAAGCAACAACATCAACAAGGAGCAACACTATATTAACATATGACTGCCCACTGTTGTTGATCCAGGAAGATGTCCCACCTGGATAACTTGCATTGTGATTAAACACAATGCATAGTAGTAAATAGTGGTTAGTTTACAGTGCAATTTGAAACCTGAAATTACAAAAGATCATGGGTAACAGATGCCCAAACATACATAATCTGCTAAAAGCACTAAATTTCTGTTCCTACCTTGAATTCTTGAAGTTGATCTTTGATGACCTCCACCTCTGTCCCCACAACAGACTGTGTATTCAGCACTTCTTCTGCCCGACCCAGCAATCCTTGCAGCTCAGCCAGACGACTATAAAACTCTTTTACACGCTCCTCTGCTGCTTCTATGAGTGCCAGACGGCCCTGGCCCCTCTCTGCCAACTTGCCTGCTTGTCTGCTCAGGGCCTCAGTCTCTCTCCTGAGGGCCAGTAGATCTGGAGAACTCCCCTCTCTGCGAAGCATAGTAGTGCATGCTCCACCGTGACTCTCAAGCTCAGTGCGGAGGGCATCAAGTCGGCTCAGGAAGCCCCTGACTGCATCAGCCTGTGAGGCCAAAGAGTCAGTATCTCGTCCTACAGGGCTAAGACTGTCCAGCTCATCGTCTAAGTCAGCCAGACGGGAAAACACATCACGCACACATGACTGAACCTCTCCGACACCCTGTAACCGAGTCTCCAGGGATGAGCAGCACTGCTCAGTCTGCAGGAGAAATACAATAATTTAATAAATACAATAAATACAACAAAAAAAAACTTAAGCATATTTATTTGACTAGAGCTTATTTCTGAATGTCAATAACACAAGCATATTTTCCAAAAATTACACAAGGTACAGCATAACGGGAAAGATCCTTCATGATATGAATTTTAATGCTTAAATATGCAACATGTAATTTCTGTAAAAAAATGCTCTTGATATTTAAAACCAACACCCAAACAAAATACCCCTCCCTTCATTGCTCCACCCTCAAAATAACATATACACTATGTGCAATGATTTACAGCTGGCATATGACTCCTATTGCTGAATGGCTACAAGGGTGTTATGGTGTTGTGGTGATCGGTCAGACCCACTTTGTTTTTTATCCTAATTACACATCCAGGACTACGTACAAACACAGAATTAAATTTTCAACAGCGTTTTTCAGAAACCACTTACTGGACCTTTAAAGTCTTAAATACAAATCTATGACGACACACTCTTTGGAACGCATGAGCCAAATCTGGACCTACAGCCAGAATAAGATTGTGTCTTACTTCAGCAAAAACAAACATGCTCAGACATAAACTACGGATGAGGTTATATATAACATCCTGTCTACCGACTCCTGACACATTCCGAAGGCTACTGATCATGTGCAGATTCTCTCACCTTCTCAGTAACTTCTTCAAACTCTCTCTCAGTATCAAGAGCCTGCTGTAACAGCCTCTGGCCACCATCTTCACTGGCCCCAGAGATCTGTGGTGCATCCTGCACCAGCCCCTGAGCCAGATTACGCAGGTATACCACCTGCGGTTGCACCGAGTTCAACAACTCCTGCTGGCTGCGCAGGCGCTCCAGGCTTTTATTGCTACAAGCTTGTGGTCCGAGTGCCTCCTGAACCTCGATCTGATGTTTGGCTGCCTCCAGTCTTCTTTCCACAGCCTGTCTCCCATCTTCAAACTCCTTCAGCCTGCTTCCCAACTCCTCCAGCTGGGCCGTGCGTCCCTGCAGCTGCTCGGATAGTCCATCCACTCTGCGGTTAAGCTGGGCTTTCTCATCTCTCACATTCTCTTCACCAGCACAGCCCTGCTCAAGAAGCCGATCTGCCGCAGAGTTCAGGGAATCCAAAAGGGGGCGACGACGATCCAAGTCCAGGGTCAACTGTCTAGCCTTTTGCAAAGCCTCTTCTAAGGCAGCAGGATCCAGTGATGGGTGAATTTCTGTCGCTCTCTCCTCAAATTCAGTAACTAAGGGTAGAAGCTCGTCACAATGTTGTCGGTACAGCTCAGCACGGGACAGTGTCTCTTTTATTCTGCAATGTTTCTCGGTGGTTTGTTGGTTCAAGCTCTCCCAATCTTGCCGTAAAGTGTTCAGTTGAGTCTGTAGGGCTAGTCGCTCATCTCCAGCAGGAAGAGATGCTAGAAGAGATGCCCCTTCAGCCTGGATGAGCTCATAGGACCCACGTTGCTGTGCAATGGTTTTTTGGAAATCCTCTTGCTGAGTAAGAAGGGTCTTCAGAGCATCAGATTGATAGGGGAGGGATTCAGAAATAGCAGCTGTGTGATTCCCAGCCTGTCCGTCTAACCAGCCACGAAGCTCATCAAACATCTGTTGAAACTGTTGAGTGCTGGACAGGGCTGCCTGCAGCTGGGACAAGCCATCAGCTGAAAGACAGCAGTTAGGGGAATGGTTATTACTAAATACTTATGCAAAGGTTTGGAAAAATGATACATCTACACTACTGCATACAGGTTTCATGTAAAACCTTATAACTAGATGTACTCACCAGCCCTTTCTTCTAGGCTCTTGAGGGGACCGTTCACAGCCTCCAGTCTCTTATGCAACTCGTCTCTGAGATACGGTTCAGCCACAATTGTGCTGAGCTCCGCGCACAGCTGTTCAGCCTGGGCCAGTTGACCCCGTCTCTGTTCCAGTTCAGCACGGATCTCCCCGGTTTCCTGAAGCCTACGTCGAAGGGCCTCAGGCTGAGCACTTAGAGCCGCCTGCGCATCCAGTCTCTCCCCCAGATCAGCCACACTCTGAGACAGTTCCCTGAGAAGAGCTAGGTAACGCTCGCTGGTCCCCTGCGCCTGGCCGATTTGCTGAGAGCGGCCAGTGAGGCGAGAGGTGAGATCCTCCCACTGTCTGGAAATGTCGCCCAGCTCCTGTCTCACCTCTTCTAGGTCTTTGCCATCTCCAGAACCCTCATCTGCAGATGGGGAGAGGATTCCCTCTGCTGCTTGTGTCAGCTGGTCAAACTGGGGTTGGCGAGTCTCAAATTCCCGTAGCATAAACTGATGGGGACAAAGAAAGTGAGTAATCAGTTTGCACAAATTACTTTTTTTTGACAGTTTAATTATAGGTTGAGAATATTTTGTTTACCTGCACTTGCTGTTTTTGTGTGTTAAGCATGTTGGGGTCAATACTCAGTGGGCCCAGTACACTCATCATTAGCTCCTTTTCTCGCAACCATGGGCCTAGCTGATTGGCTGCTGATGCAAAACTACCCAGCCTATCAGCACATGCCTCTAATTCAATCTGCCTGTGTGCCGCAGTCTGATTGGCCTTCTTCCACCTTGAGTCTATAGGGGAGAAAAGTTAGCGTGTTTAGGAAAATTCTAAGTACCAGTATGAATGCCTTTATGAAACCATACTAACATTAGTGTGTTAGAAAGCATGACAACACTAAAATTCTAGGGTACCATGATTGATAATGACTCTGAATCATTATTTAAGTACTAAACATAGCAAGAAGCCCAGACAGTTATAATACTGGACAACACAGCATTCTGGTTAAGGGAACATATTTCCTGGAATCAAACAGAGACATAATTGTGTAGAACATTGTGCATTTGTACTGATCTCATTGGAAGTGCCATTCAAGTGTTCCAGACATCAGCATACTTTCTAAATGAAGCATTGTGATCTGCATGAAAAAAATGTTTGCTGTACAGGTTGCATTTTGACAAAAGCAGAATGGTATAAAAAAATGTAATGACCAGAGGTTTAGGACATTTGCCCTGTAAGAGACAAGGTTAGTACTTTTGAAGCTCTAGTTATTTTCTGCTTTTCATTTCCTTTACACAACTTTTGACCCATGACCAACAACTGAATATTAATGCATAATTCTATGTAGTACATCATTAACCAGTTACAGAATAATTGCTTCAGGGACAAAGTCCATTAAATTGAAGTATATTTATAAACCTTTTATGCAAGAACAGCACATATTAAAGACTCCTAAAGTCTTTTAAAGACTCCTGCTGTTTCTTTGTTCACTGACCTATGTCTTCAAGCTGGCGCTTCCATGTCTCTGCTTCAGGAGAGTCTGGATTTTCTGTAATAAGCTGTTTCAGAATGTTTTTGAGATCCTCCACTTTCCCAGAATGCTCAGCGAGTTCCGAGATTAAAGTCTGGACAAAGACATCCATCTGTCATTTTACTGACAATATAATCACATACAGTAGAATGATAACCACACTCAAGTCAGAGAAAATTATAGGCATTACCCATACTTGTTCTCAGCTACTATTGAATATCTACTCATACGCGCAAGTACTTTGAAATGTAATAGCAACGCGTCAAACCAAAACATCTTACTGAAATAAAATTACCTTGGTCTCTTGGGCTTGAGCACGTACCACCTCTGGCCGGGAGGGTGAGGCAGTCTGCCCTTGATTTAGACTCTGCTCACGAGGGCTCAGCCACTGGGCGAGAGCCTCGGTGCCCTGCCTGGCCTTCTGCCGCAGGTCAAGCGAGGCCTCTTGTCTGCACTTCCTCTCCTTTAAGTCACTGCCCAGCTGCTCATACTTGCAGTTCACATCTGACACTGCCACCTGGATCTCTGTCGAATCTAAGGGTAAGAGGAAAGAAATGCTAATGTAAGTACAGTCAGACAGGCCAATGACCAGTCCAAATACTTATAAAACGGCATCATCTTTGGGCTGCATTCAGTTTTCTGCATTTTCTGTGAAAAGTACCTACTTTTAAACACTTGTTTATTGTATTCCTCCCTTGAAAACTGTGATGGCTTGTCCCATCTCATCTTGATGTTGTTGACAGCAAAATTAGTTTGTATGCAGCCTTGTTATTGCAGGATTTTCCAAATTACAAATTTTGTTTCTTAATAAAGACTCTTGAAGTAACATAAACTGAAAAAAACCCTTTCTGCATTTCCTACTGTGGACCCAATCTGTGGAAAGTGCCTTCAGCTTTTCTGATAATAGGACAGAAGCTGAGGATTTAACATTTTAATCCTAAATGACTGGACAAATTAGCCATATGCACAAAGACAGACACAAACCTGCACATTCTCTGAAAGCAAACAAGCAGAATAGGACAAGAAGCAACGCAAAGTAGAACACAGAGAGTTAATGAGAAAGAGTGGGTGAAAGAGTGCGAGAGTGGAGTGAAGGGGAAAAGCAAGTTGTTTAGCAGTTGTTTAGCAGTTCTGAATAGAGATGTACAGGCTTCACAGCTCATTGGCTGAAGGTGTGGGGGAAGCTCACCTTTACAGGTGTGAATGCCATTAACACTGCTGGGACTGGAAGCACCATTGAGCTGGGGAACACCTGGGAGAAACACAAACACACACACACACACACACACACTTAGACACTGGCACAATAATTCACACACGTTTGAGCAGTACACACAAACACAAAAAGCTAAACAAACTCAAAGACAGTTTAGAACACAGAGATACATACATATATACGTGTACATAATGGCACCAGTTTTGCTAATATCAATTAATTTCGCTACCTGCACACTGTCTGATAGATAGGTGGCTACTTTTGATCATTGTTTATCTGAATTATTACTTAATTTGTATTTTTTGTCTATTTGTTTTGCTTTTTTCATTCTAGTGTAATCTACTGACATCACAGCAGAAAGAGCGCTAGCAACCGTTAAACAGAGTATTGGACCAACCCTCCACATTGTTGCTGTTCTTACCAGTCTTGTTCTTTGGAGCTGTGATGTTAATAATAAGACCCTCCAGTTGTGAACTGCTCTTGTTTAACTCCTGAACTTGGCCTCCTTGGCTCTCCCATTCCGTGAGAAGATCCTGCGAGGGAGAACGAGACATGCTAATGAAAGCTCACTGCTCTAAAAACCGCCAGTGGTGTATTTACAGACACTGTAAATAGTGAGAAGTCCAGTCCTACTTTAAGCTGTTGTGCTCTCCTCTGCAGGCCTTCTGTGCTGAGGCTGGGCTCTTTGGAAGGCAGCTGCTCTTGCACTGCCTGCAGCCACCTGAGGAGGGAGCCAGAGCGCGAGCGAAACTCGACCAGTTGCTGTACACAGCTCTGAGTGGAATCAAATCTGTGAAGGACACGACATAGGTTAGATGATGTATGTATGACACTTTCTATTTTTATATGAGAATTATTATACATTTCAGATCAACCTCGTTTGTTGACATTGCCATAAAAACAATTAAGAAAAAGTAGGTGAAAATTATATTTTGTTTACATGTGAAATTGACTGCGGAAAAATCTAGTGTAAACAAACACAAACAGACATGTATGGCCAATTATCCCGTCTATTAATAAGGCAATGCAGGAGGTGCCTATTTTAAAACATGATGATAGATCGGGAGTTTGTGTGGGACATTAAGCAGAGCCAGACTCCACTCCAGACTCTTATGTGGGCAGCACACCATTACTATTGTTAGCAGCAGTTGGGGTCGAAGGTCATGTCCTAACATGTTAATATTTACATACAGTTTATTTTACAATAATCTCATTTTCCACTAAGAAGTATTCCAGGAGATATGTGGAGTCAGATTTGAACACATGACTGACTGTTTTATGATTCCTCTCTGGGGCATCTGAAATGCTTGGGGCTCCAATGAGCCATCTTAAGAAGAGATATGGCAGATTGCTTTCCATAATGAACACAGTGCTGTCAAATTAAGTTAGCTAGATGCTATTTTTATGCCGGAGACAATTCCAGCCGTGTCCATACTGTCACTATGATTTCTGTCATGTCAAATATTAAAGCAATTAAGTCTGGCAGGGCATCACATTTGTAGAACTAACTAAGGCACTATTCAGACATGAGTGGTTTTCTAAACATTTGAGGTGCTCCTACTGTACATACAACAAACTGGATGGGATTAAATTTTCTCTAATTTGCTTTGTAATTTTTAAAGAGGTTGTAAGAAAAAAACAGATGTGTTTGATTTGGATGGAATTAAAATAAAAGCATTACCTCTATCTGATCTTCTCAAGGTAAACTTGTGGGTAGGATTCAGTCACAGAACAGCTTGGAAAACACACTTATTGTATTTGTGGCTGTAACCGCTATGGACGTTTAGACGGACATGTTTCCCCCTGTTACTTTAATTAAAAGTCAAACTAAACAGCCCTTTCAATGCTTGATTCTTTAAAAAAATCCGCTTGATTTCCCTGTCCTACATATTTGCTTATTCCTGTTTCTACTTAAGAGAGAAACTATATGTGTAACTTTCTCCGCTCACCTCTCGTTAGCATTAGATTCCAGGCGTGCAAACTCCTCAGAAATCTCTCTGGTTGTGTCCAGAAGGCTTTGGACATTGGAAAGGATCCCAGATTGGCCCAGTTCTGAACCAAGCTCAACAAATGACTTTAACTGACTTGACTCTTGTGTAATTTCAGATTTCACCTCCTTTAATAAAAAAAATAAATGATGACTTGTAAAATCGGTCCAATAAACAGTATTTAATAACCAAAGAGGCCAAAAACCTTATTTTCTAACCTCTACGGTCTGCCTGTAGTCTTCCACACTGCAGTCTGGCTGGCCTACAGGGACAAGAGCTCTTTCTCGACTTTGTGTGAAGCTACGGAGGTCTGCGCTCTGACGCTCAAAACCCTCCAACTTGGGCAAAAGCCCTCGTAACTCAATCTCTCTTTCGGCCTGCTTGGCCTGAGCCTCTGTGTAGCGCTGAGTCAGGTCCTGCAGTGCCCCCTGCAGGCCAGAAGCAGTTGATGCATCTGCAGACCTCAACAGCTTAGACACAGAGTCAAAAGTAGCATCTACGCTGCCCTGCCTTGAAAGCAGCTCCTGACGTATTTTCTGGTGTAAAAAAAAGTGTAATTTTTATTAGTTGTTCAGGAAAGTTTACTAAAAGATTTGAAATTTTCAATTTTTTTATTGATTATGAATTATGATGGAACACTGACAAAATACCTGATTTTGTGTCAGGGCATCCTGAACGGCTTGAGCAGTAGGCTGGACTGGGCCAGAAGATAAAGGTAGGCCGTCAAGCCATGCGAGCAGAGATTTTAGCCCCTCCTGAACACTGACTGACTGGGCAACAGCAGTTTGAAGCTGCTCGGCTCTTAGTGACACGGAGTCAGAGAGAGTTTCAAAACGCTTCTCCAGAGCATCTGAAATAACCATGGGAGAAATTTAAATGATATGTAAGGGATAATGTACAGTCAGTCAGTCATAAAATAAAGACTGATAAGTCTTGTATAACCCTGTTTATTTAGCTGCAATGGCTGTTTGATTAAACGATTAAAGAAATATTGATTTTAACTAAAATTGTTATTACCTGAGAAGAGACGAATAAGGTTAATAGACATTAAAGAAATTAAACAGCTATGCAGGTAACTGCCTATAATTACATGTGAGTCTATTACAAGGTTTGGCAGACATTTAAAAAATATGGTATGGTTGCTCAATCAGAAACATTAATTCCAAAGAGTTGTGAAACATATACATATTAATTTAACTCAGAAATAACAATCAAATAAACAAGATGTTTTTTGCTGACAGTGAGAATAAAAGTACCGGTGGTGTTGGTAATATCTGCTGTTTTGAGAGCAGGGGACTCTTGAGTGCTGACGAGCTCTTTTCCTGCTCTCTTGACTTTCTCAAGCTGTACTGTACGCTCTGCCAACTCATCCTGTAACAGCTGAGACGAGACCACACGAGAGGAAAGATGATTAATAAGAAAATTTACCAATGGTAAGGCTCACAAATAGTGTTTAGGTGATCATTGCCATTTACACATCATTTATCCATCTGATCAAACTACTGCAAAATCTTCTGACCTGTACAGTAGTGAGAGCACGCTGCAGAGCCTGGGGGTCGGCCTGTTCTCCGCCGGGTTTAAATATGTTCTGATTCTGTTCCTGAGTGCTCAGCCAAGTGTTTAAGGAACCAGCCTCGTCCTGGTACTGCTGGTATCGCTCCAGGAGACCTGAGAGACGGGTGCCAAGTTCTGAGGACTAAACAAAAAGGAACAATGATTTAACATCCGGCATACTACCATGTCATTTCAGACTGAGATAATGTAAGGCTCGTGTTTTGTAGCCACCTTGCTGTGTAGTGAATTGTAGCGCTGTGTGGCATCTTGGAGCTTTTCGCTCACGAGCTGCCTGGTTTCCTCCAGAGCTGGATCTGTACCACCCGCTCTCTCTGATGCCCCCTGCACAGAGTCCAGAACCTTCTGACCGGAGATGGTCACGAAGCGCAGATCTGCTTTGTGACAGATAACATCCTCTGCAAGCTGTAAAGAACAAAAAAAAAAAAGATGCTCTCGAATTGATTATTGATCAGACTGGTGTACAGACAAACAGAACACATTGGGAAAATAATTCAAATTGACCATATACTGCACTAAAGCATTTTGTTTAATAAAAGGTGTTTTAGCTACTGTACATTTTAATGACTACTGTTTGTAAATGAACCCTGTTCTGATTGGCTTAGCTCCATGTACCAGCACTATAACCTTATGCGCATTAGGATCAAGTTACTAAATACAAAATACGTGTTGATGTGTAAATGTGGGTCTATTTTTATTAACATAAAAGCAAGAAAAGCCCTGGTTTCCATCCTACACTATCCTTTGATACCTTTTTATGCTCCCCCATCCTGTCTTTCAGGCCTTTTGCATCAGTTTCCCCTTCACCGAGTGAACATAGCTCATGTTCACTCTGATCTAGCCATGTTCCCAGGTTCCCATGCTCCTGCATGAACTTGGCAAGCTCATCTCTGAGGGCATCTGCCCGCCTCAGCCTGTCTTGACAGCTTTTGAGTTTCTCCTGATGCTGACTCTGCAGCTGCTCCAGCTTGGCCCGCAAGCGCTGCTTTTCCTCTGGTGGCACGCTGGAGTCGGGCTGTTCCAGGAGGGAGTGGACAGATTGGGAAACCTGCTGAAGGTGAGCCTGTTGAGCTTGTAACTGCTGCAGCTCAGTCTGGTGGAATCAATAAAATGTGAACCATCACCCATCATCAACTTTTAAGAAACTCAACTTTAGAACAGATTTCAAAATAAAAAAAGATCAGAATTGACTAAATCTTTCTGAACTTTAAAACTGACTAAACTTACCTTAGAACTGACTTTAGATCATTACAACTGACTGAAGAACTTTAAACTAGACTAAATTGACTTTTACGTTGCAGAAATTCAAAACTAAACTGCTTTTATAAGCTGATGCTGGTAATGTTAAGAATGATTGAACATCTGACCTGCAGCATGTCACTGTGAGAATTCAAAGCATTCTCTGGTGGTACAGATAAGGGAGAGTCAATCACAGTCTCTTCAAGTGACCTCCTCTTTGACTCGTCCAGTGATGACAATTCTCTAAACAGTGTGTCTATTTTTCCTTGTGTCTCCTGCATCTGCTCCTCTGCTTTTGCCTTAAGGAGAACCAAAACAGGCTATTTAAAATAGAATCTGGAAATATACTGACAAATGAAACTAGCAAAGATCAAAACACCATACTTTCTGTGTGTTCTGCTGAACTGTGGTGACAATAGCAGTGTCCACTTGGGCAAGTGAGGTCTGGATTGAGTTTGTAAGCGAGTTGTGCTGCTCTTTCATTTGTGAAAGGGCCGCCTGCAGTTTGGCCTTCTCCTCAGGACTCAAACTGTCACCCCGCTCGGCAAGAAACTCCTCCACTGAGCGCATTGTCTCCATCAGTGAGTCACTTTTGGTCTGAAGGTCCTTCTCCACCTCCTGTTGTTACAGGGTTCAGACAAAACAAACATAATATTGAATTAGGAAATCAAAGTTAATGTTTGTGTAAGTCATTGTGTTAAAGTTATTTGCTCATTTAATCATAAATTAATACAGCTCATTCAATAATTTTAAAGTAAATCTCAGATGGGCCTCTTTATCTTACCTTAAGCTTATTTTGCTTCTGTTGTAATGCGCTTACATCATCAGACTCAGCTCCCACTCTCTGATTGGCCAGGAGGCTGGCAGCACCAGCCAACCACATTGTTAGATTCTCCAGTTTTTGAGAGCAATCAGCTTTCTGCTGCTGCACAACCTACATCCCACCATTAAGAACAAGGTTAGTTAAGGTGAGTTAGTAAAAACAACCAAAACAGAAGATTTTTTTTTGCATTTGAGCAATTATTATCAACTAGACTTGATCAAAGTGTTCCTTATTATTCTGCCAAAGTCTCGCAGTACCCATTTGTAAGTCAGTCAGGATTTCACACAAATTAAACAATGTACACTGGTTGAGCATGATGTGTCCAAAGTCACCACACAAAGCATCCAAAACCAACACTCTCTCAACAAGCCAGTAAAGCAAACAAAAGATCACAGACAAATAACAAAACAACTCGGTTTGATATTTTCCTGTCTTTCTCAAAAGACAGGAAAAAAACAAGCACACAGTGGGGCTACTTTTAAATCTTTAATCTTTCCAAACGTGTCTTCTGTGGCAATCTGTAAGAGCAAGGCAGACAGGTTAATACACACATGTTACGTCCACTCGCAGCTGGCAAAATCAAGTTTGATTTTAAACGCAGGTGGCAACAAAAGTTTAGTTATTAGAACAACAGATTATCAGCAATATTGGCACAGCAAAATAAAGTGAATGAATAGAAAACACATATTTTACAAGCATGTGGAGATTATTTTGTACTTGTAAATGCAGCATTCCTAATATGTATACATGCTTCAAAAGTGTGGTTACCTTTTGACATTTGTTGTACTTAATGCAGCGTTTGGTTTCCTTAACATTTGTGACTTAGCATTTAGTAGATAAGGTAAAAGCACAACCGAATATTTTTCACAATTATTCATATTTTTGCAAACCTCTCTATCCCTTGTAGTTTGTCTTTCTTTCTCCAGTTTTTCTTCTTTTTCTTTCTGTTCTTTCTTTATTTGTTCATCCTCTCTGGCCAGCTGGGCTGAAAGTGCTTCTGCTCTGGCATGAGTGTGACCCACAGCCTGGTGGAAGACCCTCTGTAGCTGCTCCAGGTGTCCAAGAAGATGCCTGCTCTGATCAGGCAGCAGATCCTGAGCATGCTCAGAGATAAATACTTGAATACTGAATGCCACTGTGCTGACTTCATTGGATCGGGCTTCAAGGGCATTCTGTAATTCCTGAGAAGAAAAGGAGCATATAAAAAACAACTATGAAAAAATGGCATCACTGTAATTGCGATGGTAATTTATGGTAATTAGGTTTCACCTTGAACATCTGTTGCTTTTGAGTGATCTTGTCAAAAATACTTCTGTCTCTTGCTGTCTGCCCATCTACTCCTGTTTCTTCCACTTGACTCTCAGTCTTCTTAAGCCAGCTGAGAAGGCCATCAACTTGCTCCTCTAAACACCTCAGCTGAGTACTTATAGCTTCCTGCAAAAATATCCAAATTTCACAAACATGTTTAAAAAAACTGATTTGGTATAAAGAAACACTTGTCCCAATGTTCATATTTACATTTACAAGAATTGTTCTTACTTTATGTGCATCTTGTTGTGCTTGCAACCCCTGCAAAGTATTCTGGGCAAGGTCTTTGGCTACACTATATGCACGAGATAAGCTTCGCTCATCTTTCTCCAGGGCCATGAGCAACTGAGGTGGGACATCCTGAGGTTGAGACTTCAGGAGCAGCTTGGCTGCATCAGTCTCCTTGTGCACTTCAGGTTCCAGGTCAGTAATTTCCAGACAAAGAATCTAAACCGAGAATTAAATTAATGTAAATATAAAGATTTTATAAATATAAACATTACAGTCAAAAATTTACTGTAATACAACAACTTTTACCTCTGTCTGTCTGATTTGGTCATCAAGTACGGTGAGACTTCGGCCAACAGACTGTTGCTGCTTAAGACGGACCTCAATGTGTCTCACCATGGAGAGCAGGGCCACAATGTGTTGGTCATGCTCTAAGCACTCTTGGCGGGCTAGTGAGGACTGAAAAGAAGGAAAAAATGAATTTCTAAAAATCAAAATACAAAAATGGCACAGAAAGTTATCAGAAGCTAAACAAAAATGTTCTTACCTTGCTAGAGTTTGGAGAATCTCTGTTCATTTGTTTAGTTTTCATTAGGTTTTCTCCAGGCTGTATTTCCACTAAACCTTCTGTATACTCTTCCACTCCTTCTCTCTCCGTGGTGTCAGACTCTGGCATTTCTTCAATAAAGGAAAGTTTAGATACTTTGGATTCTGGGACAGAAGGGTCACATGTGGCTTCATCATTGAACGTGAGCTGCTTATCTCTGTCTGGCTGAGGCTCATTGTTTGCTTTCTCCATTGGTGTTTTGGTAATTTGCAAAGGAGTACACACCTCACTCAACAAAAGCTCTTCAGAGTCTTTTATTTCTGAGATGACAGAGACACTTTTGTAGGTTGTTGATTTTACATCTTGACTGTCAGTCACTGAAGCTTCAGAGGTAACTTGTGGCTTTTCATCACTTTTAATTTCCATTTTAGCTCGCTTATTCTTTTTCCCTCTGCCCTTCTTCTTTTCTGATACCTGTGCAACTGTTATTGTGGGAGTGAAAGCACAAACTTCCAAAATAGTCTTCAGGCTGTCCTTGTTGTCCTCCAGTTCACACTCTGATTGATGTGCTTTTACCTTGAAACTATGCTCTTCTGTTTGCTCTGTATATGGGGCTTGTTCCTTGTTGTCTAGGACATCTGTGGTCTCTGCAAAATTGGCCTTAGAGATTGCACCTTCATTCACTGTCTGCCTTTGAAACTCTGTCACTAAAGTATCTGATAACAATGTCAATTCAGCCACTGTGTCTACCAACTTCCCATCTTCTGTATATAATGGCCCACTACTTTGTTTTTCTGATGTTCTTTCGTTTGCTTGCCCATCTAAATTCTGGACAGGAATCAGTGTTTGCTTATCTTTATCCACAATTTCATCAGAGGTCTGAGTACATGAAATATGCTGATTTATCTCATCACCACTTAATTTTCTGTTTGTGTGATTGTCACGCTGGACTTCATGCAGCTGTGCTTCAACTGTGGAACACGCAAGAGAATCAGACTCAGGTTGAAGCTGCTCCATCGTCTTAGTGTCTGACTGACTTTCATCCTTTGTTTTTTGCTCTGTCTGATGTAGTTCATCATCCTTACTTTGAGCAGGCATAGGGCTTTTCCTTTCTACAATGGATTCTTCTGGAGAGGTCATGCGTGATTCTCTGCTACTGGCTACTTGTCTCATTGCTTCTAATTCTTCAGCAGCTTGTTTTTCACTGACTCCTCGCTCAAACACCTTTCTAAGAATACTTTCCTTCGCCTTCATCAAAAGTGCTTCTTTCTGTGACATTGCCTGGTTGCCTTTCTCAGGTTGCCTTTCATTTTCTTTCTCCTTAGACTGAGTGGTCTGAGACTGGACCATCACTGTCTTTTGGTCTTTCTCAGTATCATCATCCCTTTTTTGTACTCCTTCCTCTTCTCCAACAACCATTTGCTTAGCTTTTTTACTTTTATTTTTCCTTTTCTTTTTTATTTCATGTTCAGTGCCAAGAACCTTCAAGGCAGCAATAGCTTCTTGCTCCTGCTCAGTTTTTGGCATTGAAGTCATGGCACTGTGCTTTATTTGAGTCCTCTCTTTCTGCCCTGCATTGACTACATACTGCAGAGAATCAGACTTTTGTTTAGGGGTCTCTGTTCCATTAGCAGTCCCAGTTTCCAAAACTTTGCCTAAGCTACCACTTAATTGTGGGGTTTGTGTTAACTCCTCTTTCATCACCATCTCTACTTTGTCATCTTTTACCTTTTTTTGACCAGTGGTAAGGTCATCCTTTTTAATAACATCAGTATTTTCTGAGGGTGAAACTATAGTCTGACAAACTTCAGAGGTAACTGAAACTTGTGGCTTTTCAACACTTTCATTTTCTGTTTTAACTCGCTTGTTATTTTTCCCTTTGCCTTTCTTCTTTTCTGGTACTGTAACTGTCATTGTGGGACTAGAAGCACATACATCCAATAAAGTATTCAGGCTGCCCTTGTTGTCCTCCATTTTACACTCTAATTCATGTGCTTTTACCTTGAAACTACACTCTTCTGTTCGCTCTTTATATAGGGTTTGTTCCTTGTTGTCTAAGACATCTGTGGTGTCTGACAAATCTGTGGTGTCTGAAAAAATGGCCTGAGAGACAGCGCTTTCACTTACTGGCTGCCTCTGGATCTCTGTCTCAATGGTTTGATCTTGTAAGAGTGGCAACATTTTACTGTCCACTTCTTGGCATTTGATTTCAGGAACCTGTTCAAATTTCTCAGGGCTTTGGTGTTGCTCTTCAATAGCTTGCTGAAGCCTTTTTTCTGCTTTCAGAGCAAATTCAGTCAGGACCTCTAATGAGGTATCACTGCTTTTCTGTGTCACCGTTTCATGTGATAAGCCAATTTTAAGCACTTGACCTTTGGTTTGTAAATCAGGACAGTGCTCAGAAATGTCAACAGTTGAAGTTATTTCAAGCTCCTTTTTATTCAGAAGATCAGCACTTTTAATTTCAGCCTCTGTAAGAGATGATAATGGTGAACTAAGTACATTCATCTCAGATGATCTTTCATTAGGGCTGACATTACTTGATTCCTCCTGAGGAATAAAATTCCAAGATGTTGCATTTGTTGAAGAGACTAATAGTTTGAAACTTTTCCTCTCATCTTCATCCACATGCCCCATGCTGTCATTAATCTCTGCAGCCATTTCTCTAGAAATAAGCCCACCATGAACTGCCTCTGTAATACTGGAGACTCTGTGTCCAGTGGTTGGATCAAACAACCCCCCTTTCAAGACTTGATTTGTAGCAATACATTTAGCCATATCTTCTTCAACCAAGCCTTTACTAACAGCCTCTGAAAGAGGCAAACGCTCTCCACTGTCAATGTCAATGATACCACCTGTATCTGCTTGACTCTGCAGTACTCTCAGTGCAGGTATGGGATCCACTTGCCCTGCCTTTATTGCCTGTGGTAATGTCATCATTGTACTAGTGTGTTTATTTTGAACACCTCTGAAAGGTCTCACTTCAAGAAACCTCTGTCCTGTCTCAATGTCAATTTTACACTGTTTCATCATCTCAGTGTAGGGCACAATACGGGCATTATGAGGGTCCAATAACCCACTTTTAACATTGGGAGATGTCATAGCTATGTTTGCTATTTTGTCATCTAGAAGGCCTTTGGAGACAGCCTCAGTCAAAGTAAGCCTAGTTTTTGATGAATTATCATAAACAGAACCTGTGGATGCCTGAAGAAGTGAAATGTTTGCATCCAAGCTAAATAGGTCTTGGTTCTTGATGGCATTTTCAAGTTCTTCTAACTTTGGAGCCATTGTGTCACTGATGAGACCCTTGTCTAGTGCATCCACAACAGAGAGGCGAACACCAGAGCCATGATGCACAATGCCACCTTCTGCAACCTGCTGGCATAAAATCTGCTGAGCCTCATACTGTTTAATTAAGCCTTTTGGAAGGGCTACCTCTAGTGGCACAACTGCTTTGGTTTTTGGGTCCACCAATCCTTTCATCTGAAGCTGTAATGTCAACTTGGTGTGCATTGCATTTGGATCTGAATATTTTCCACGACATGACTTTTCTAGTGCAAGAAGTTCCTCTTTCCTACTACCTTCAATCAATCCAAGGTTGGTTCCAAGGGTAACTGATAACTTCTTGTCCCTTCGCAGGTCAACTATTCCCCCTGATACAACCTGGGCTTCAAAAAGACGAGCTGCCGTATCTGAGTCCAACAGGCCTGCCTCAGCAGCATCCCTTATTGAGCGGAGCTGACCATGCTCCACATCTACCACACCGGCTAAAATCTTTTCTGAATGAAGCACACTGGTCATCAAGTCCTCATCCAACATACCTTCTTGCATCACATCCTCAACACTAAGTGACTTGCAGTTACGAACATCCATGAAACCACCAAAAAGACTGGCTTTTTCCATTAGTCTAATAGCAGTGTGCCCTGTAAGCAAACCCATTGCCACAGCGTCATCCAAGAGACATTTCTGGCTACCTAGAGTTAAAAGACCACTTTGTTTCAGTTCCATAGCCATACACTCAAGCCTCACATCATCACTTAGCTCTACTGATGAAGTCTTCATTTGTGATGGATCATACTCTCCTAATTGTACAGCATCTTGTAATAAAGAATGTGCACAGCTTTCACCCGTTTCAAATAATTTTTTATCAGTCATCTGCATATTTGCATTGCTCTCTGGCTGCTCCAACTTAAGACTTTCCTCCATTTGCATATTTCCACTACTCTCTGGTTGCTCCATCTTAAGACTTTTCTCCATCTGCTTATTTTCACTACTTTCTGGTTGCTCCATCTTGAGACTTTCCTCCATCTGCATATTTGCATTACTCTCTGTCTGCTCCATCTTGAAACATTCCTTCATCTGCATATTTTCACTACTCTCTGGTTGCTCCATCTTGAGACTTTCCTCCATCTGCATATTTGCATTACTCTCTGTCTGCTCCATCTTGAGACATTCCTCCATCTGCATATTTTCACTACTCTCTGGTTGCTCCATCTTGAGACATTCCTCCATCTGCATATTTTCACTACTCTCTGGTTGCTCCATCTTGAGACTTTCCTCCATCTGCATATTTTCACTACTCTCTGGTTGCTCCATCTTGAGACTTTCCTCCATCTGCATATTT
>JAZGTK010000798.1:0-52109 GCA_036877625.1 Ambastaia sidthimunki
TGTGTGTGTCTAGCTGAACTGAGTAGACATGGTTCATCTCAGAAGGATGAGGTTTCAGCTCTGCATAGTGCAATAGCATCACTGGACAGAGAGAAAGATGCCCTGCAGGATGCTGTGGACCAGAAGACTGAGAGTATGGTGCTGCTACAGGAAGAGATTCACAGGAAGGTACTGCTGACAGATCCCTGACATGACAAATTATCTACAACTGATTGCATGAAAGACTACTGGGAAAATTCTGAAAGATAACCACACATTACACTTAGTAATTTTCAGTCATTATTACTGAAAGCCAAATGCTCTTCAAAGCTCTATTAATTTGGTTTTGCTGTGCAGGAAAAGACTCTATCAGACATCCGGCTAACTGTCACTGACTTGGAGAGCTGCCTGGAGTACGTTTGTGAAGTATTTTCTGTTTGTGTGTAATGCTTGTAGTTTATCTTAATGGTTTTAATAAGTGTGTATTAATATCTTGATGTTAAGCTGTTTCTTAGAACATGTCAATTATTTCAGTCAGCTAAAGGGGACGTTAAGCAGTCGGGAACGGGAGATCGCTAGTCTGCGCAGACAGCTGGACCAATCACACGAGGAGCTCTCATCTGTCAGCAGAGACAGAGAGGTCGCGCTAAGAGAGAACCGCAGATTACAGGATGATCTGGCAACCATGACCAGAGAAAATCAGGTACATTGTAACAAACAGCTCCCTTGACCAGCCTTGCCCACTGCTTTTTTCTGCCTATTCTAGCTGTCTTCTATGGTTCTTTCATTGACCCACATAACCTTTTTATTTCTTGACTGGAAGTGAATAATGCAGAAATTCAGACCCGTCTGTTGTTTTTTCTCAGGCAGTTCATGCAGAGATGCAGGAAGCTCTTAATGAGAGGGACGAACTTAAACTCAGAGTTCACGCGTACATCTCGGAAGTGGCTCGGATAGAGAGCATGATGGCTGCCAAGGTAAGAGAAGAAAAGGAAAAATGGGAAAAAAGGAGATTGATGATACTTAAATGTACTTTTTGATGTGGGTTTGTTTAGGAACATGAGAACAGGGAGATGCTGGAACGCTTCCGATCTGTCCACTCTGATTCAGAGGACAGAGAACTAAAGCTACAGCAAGTCGAGGAACTAAACAACTCCATCAGACTGGAGCTGCTCTCCTCCGACACAGAACGCAGGCATCTGAGGGAGAGAGTCTCGCTGCAGGACAGAGAGATACAGGAGGTACGGGTGGAATTGTGGGCATGAGGAACAGGCTGAAAACTGTTATCACTGTTGTTGATGAGATGTTTATAAAGCCACTTTTCATTTGAGGTTTTTAATTGGCTCATCAACAACCTTTTTTTAGCACATGAACGCCATGCAAGCGTATGAAGCTCAAGTGTCGTCGCTGGCACGAGCGATGTCTCGTTTGGAAGAGGAGGTCCAGGCGGTTCGGGCTGAGAAAGCCTCTGTGTTGGAAGATCTGGCTTCTGTCAGGGAACTGTGCGTTAAGCTCGACTCCAGCAAAGAGGTCACAGCTCGCCAGCTAACATCTAAAAGCATGGAGCTAGAAAGGGTAAGAACCATCATCTGTAATCCAAGTAAATGAGTGTGTTACTGAGTAACACCAACCTAATGTCTCCATCCATTATGACCCTAGGTGATTGGTGAACTGGAGGATGTCCGCTCAGAGGCGGAGCTACTGAAAAAGCAGTTGGCCAGCGAGCGGCTGACGGTGCGGAATCTGGAGACGCTGCTCTCCACCAATCGGCAGAAGGAGTTTCAGACACACCTAAGCGCGAGTGAGAAAGAGTCCGAGCTCAAAGTGCTCAAGGACCGTCTCGCTCTCGCAGACAGCAAAACGTAAGTTGTAGAACTCTCGCAAACTTGGAAGAAATATAAGATGCTCCAATGTTTTTGAAAATTAAGGATTGTTGCAGAACGGGTATTTTCAGATGGTTGTTTTTTATTTTTCAATATTTACTGTAATATATTGAATATTTGCATTTTACTATTGCCTTGCAAAAAACAAATTATATGGCTAGAATACACTTTTGAAATGACATCAGTGGAGAAAGACGCTCTTTGATGGTTTAGTTGTGGCATACCAGCAGGGGCTCATGAAGTCATGCACAACCTGACCAAGAATGAACTGAGATGGAAACAGGAAACAGATGGATAAGTTTTGCATAAATGATCATATGAGCATAAACATCTGACCTAGTATAATGGAGATATGCTCAGATGAATTGCATATTATGAAAGCAAAATGCAGAAGAAATCGCCCAAAACTGTATTTCTCATAAAGTTTATTAAAATGTTGAGTTACAGTAAAGCAGATGGGATGGCATACATACTTGTATACATTTTGCATGTTTCCTAATAGCAAAATGTGAAAGGATCTTTATAAAGAGTACTGTGTCCTCTTGAATAGTGCTTAAAGTCCATTTATTGTTGGCTTCTTTCAAACAAGCAGTTACTCAATTGTGTTGCCTAGTGTAAGTGTGCAGTTGCCATGGTGACCACTGATAAGTGTGCGGAACAAACACCAATCAAATAAGGACATCTTAATGCACTTCAGCACAGTTAAAGAGTCATAAACCCTTTTTTAACATTATACATGCCCCCCTGTAGTTGCTTGTTTATTTTAAGGTCTTTAAAAGTGTGTGAATACAATGTGTCTGTTTTTGTATTTAGGGCTGGTCATGCTAGAGAAGTTTCTCAGCTGCGTGGAAAAGTGTCTCAGCTACAGACAGAAATGGATGTCCTTAAGAGACAGCTAACCACTGAGCGCTTTGAAAGGTGACACTCAGTGACCTCATTTAATCATAATTTCTAGCTGGTCTATTGCCGGTGCCTGTTTTGTGTGCAAGTGCTTGTTTTTAAGTAACAAACCTCTAAAACTGTATTGCTTTGTTTTTCTCTGTTAGGGAGAGAGCTGTGCAGGAAATGCGCAGACAAGGCTTGTCTTTCTCATCTCTGCGTAGCTCCTCCCCTCTCAGCGCCTCTCTCAGCCCCCGACCTGCCTCTCCTGAACGCTCCATCCTCCGCACACCAGAACGCTCCATAGAAAAAGTACCGGAAAAGTGAGTCAGTAAATGGCCCAGTAGTTGTTTTACAGATATATGTATGTACAAACATTCTATTGGGCTGATGTCAGTTGCAGAATTACATTGCATTACATGTCTATGGCAGCGTTTACACTGTGGTGCCTAATGAACAGAATTGATCTTTTGACCATATCTGATTTTTTTTTTGTTAGGCCTGTTTACAATTATGTAAGACACAGCTCGCATTCAATATTCGTGTTTACGTTAATCTCCGGGCTCCACTGACTTCCATCCATGTTTGGACATATGCCGTGTGCAACAGGCGCAAAATGATGATTAACAAAATCCATTACAGAGCAATGATGTCATCACTAGTGGGAATCGGATATGGCCGTTTATGTGTCTGTTATATGTTATAGGTTAGATGTCTACATATCGGAATTGTATTTGTTTTAAATTTGCATTTGGAAGTGGCTCAGATCAGATGTGATTTTACACAGTTTACACAATGTGTACAACAACAGTGTTATGTGAGGGGGAAAAAAAACAGGACTTTTGTGGCAGTGTAAACGCAGCCTATATGATTTGAAGTAACCTCTGTTTATTTTACATTGCAGAAGTGTGAGCTTTAAGGAGTAGCAGGAGTTGAGGTGCTGAAGTCATTAATGACTTATTACTCCAGTGATTGTACAGATATAATACATATAACATCACATGGATGTCTTAAGAAGATAAAGCAAGCTTGTGTCGGACAAAACCTTTGGAATCTGCACTTAAGATCCTACTTGTGCTTCAATTAGGGAAGTGCTTATTTATTTAAATAGTAAAATTATGCCCACAAAGCCAGTAAGTAGAGCAGTGCTATGTAACTTGACAGAAATTGTGTTGTGGCGGTTGTTGTCCATGTTACATGGTTGAATTGTTATTGTTTTCTTCATGTATTTAATGCTTTATATCTTCAACACAGTAGAATACTTATCTAGAATATAACTGTTTTGAAACATGTCTGAAGTGACGTATTGAAATGAATTGACAATGAAACAGTCTTGAGAAGGTTGATATGACCATGTTACTCAGGGCTGTGTCGTCACACTATGCCATCCAAACCTGTGCTTTAAATGTTTACGTATTTATAGCAGATTGTTTGTGTTTACTGATTAATTTATGAATAAACACTTTATAATATAGGCTGTCTCTGTTTGTCACTATTATATTCATTCTTTGCCTTCAAGTCTGTGTACTATTTATTGTGTTAGATAATAATATAAATACATAATATAATGTAGTTTCCTATGGATATGAGTGAATTATATTACATTTGGTCTAAACTGCAGGTCAAGCACTATTCAATATTGAAGTGGCCTCTCTTCAGCATTTGTGCTGTAGTTAAAGCTGCAGTCTGTAACTTTTGGTTAAAAATAAAACTGTCTACTTACTTTACCTGAAATGTTATGTTTTAAATGAAGCTTGGAAAAAACTAACCTCTAGTGTAAACAAGCATAACTATAAGCTCATATTTATTGGGAATTTGAACACAAAATATAAGATTTTAAATTGTTTCTTTGACAACCACTTAAATCAATGAAAATCACCATTAGCATCAAATCACCATGGCTTAGCTATAGAAATATATGCTGTGTCTCTATATCAGTGGTTGGAGAAAAAATACCAGATGAAATCCAGTCTGTGGGTTTGAAAGATGTTTTATTTCCTTATTGTACAATACTTCTACTTTTGGACGTGAAACACATTCTTTATCTCTTCAGGGATTTGACTCAGCTTTTCAAAAGTAAATCTTTTCGAAAGTAGAAAATGGCAGATAAGGAGGTTCAAGTTTTAGGGCTATGGTAAAACAAAACAGTTTTTTGTTACATGAAACCCTCAATGTGTCACTCAAAAACAAATTCATTATGTACAGACAGGTACTAATTTTCTCACCATGAGCTTCATGTTTCATTTTGTAAAAGACCTTTCTGAATAACCATAGATCCAAATGAAAAATTCACTCACTAATATGGGTGAAAGCAAAAGTAATGATTAAAAATCTAGCTACTACTAAAGCTACTAAGATTTAAGATGCTTGAAATTTCAGTATTGCATTAATAAGTGAAATTGTGCTTATAGATAAAAAAATCCCATAATAGTTTTGCGCACAGCACAATGTTTTTAATGATATGCCCTGCTTGTGTCTTCACTTTATGCCATGAACAAAAAAATACTTGATCGATCGAGTACTTCCAGTTTTAAATAGTGGTTTGAACTTAAATAGCTCTCAATACACTGTACTGAAGCTCATATTCAAATATATTTTCAATTCTGTACAGGTAAAAACAGTTATAAAATATTGACAAGATTATAGACATTCCATTGGCTTTATACCTTACAAAGCAGGTACAAAACCAACGTCTTTGCTAATGCCTACAGTATTCAGTGGTTGTGTTTGGTAAAGGATAGCCGAACAGACTGAAGTCTAAAATATACTTCGGCAGGAGCTCTTTGAAGAACTTCTGTGGCACAGTGCACAAGTAATAATGAAGTGTTTCTTTAGTAACCGGTTTGTACCACGTCTGACGTTCAGGGAAACGTACGTGTTGCGGTGCCCCGACACGTTCCAGCACATACGCCGCGTCGTTCTCCAGCCTCTCATACGAGCCAATGAAATCATATTGTATAGCGCAAGGCTGGCACAGGTTGTAGATGGGCATCCAGTGTTCGTTCATGCGCTCTGGGTCTTCGTCTATCAAATAACGCACAAACTCTGTAAAAGTCACATCATTTCCTGCTATTTTTTTATCCTTTGCGTAGCCTTTTCTATACCGCCGTACGATCTCCGCGCCGTATTTTCGCTGGTACGACTCGATTTCGCCGAACTTGTTCCGATAAGCGGAAAGCAAACGGGCCATTGGTTCTCGTACAAACATGAATTTAAAATAGTGCAGTAGTCGATGGCGAATTTCTTCCGGTGGTAAGTCAGACAAGAAAAGCAAATCGGCTCGATGGTCCATCTTTACTTTGACGTCCACGTTGGCTAATGCGCCGCTCAATACTTTCATTACGCGCTTCCAGTTAGAACAGGCCACTTTGGGAACGTAGCAGTACAGAAAACGATGCTCGTCATTTACAAGTATATGCTGGAGGAGAATCTTCCTCTGCAGGGGACTGAGTGACCACACGCTGTGAGGCATGTTCTTCTGACCACACATTGACCTTATGGTACGATTACGGATCTCCTGTAAAATCTGGGGGACAAAGAGACATACGTTGGTATTACTTTAGGGGGTTTGTGAATTGGTGCATAACACATTATTGAGAACTGTCAGAGAATTGTACAGTAAAGTATTAAAATATTTGTCTTCTAGTAATAGAACTTTCTTTTTAGCAAACATCTTTCCGTAAACATTTCTCATCTTCAAGGGAGAAGCAGATGAAACGTATGAAAATATGCCACTAAACAGATAAACATTTACACTGGACATTCCACTGACTGACCAAACATCATCTTGTTTTACCCTAATTCTTAAATAGTCTCAAGGATGCTTACACAGAAATAACAGAAATGTAAGCAAACTTTATGAATACATGATACAGAAAGGTATTATATTAGTATGAGTTTGCACATCTTCAAAATTCACGTGCCATTCTAAAATTAAATGACTGAAATAAGTCTGGTTATAGAAAATAAAACAATGTTTTGATTTCTCTAATCTACATCATAATTAAAATGTAGGACTTGTTGCACATCAGAGATTAAGAGGGTGGCTGAAAATGTGACTGGCCCTGGTTTCCATTTCATGTTTCTGGATTCAAGGTTACCACATGTTTAATATTTTCTGCTATGAAATATGGTGTTTCTGTGTTCCATCAAAGATGTTTTCCAGATTACAAGTTTAACTTAAACCATCAGTCCTCCAGTTGGGAAACAGAGGTATTACATTGTACCTGGTTTAATGCCTAAAAATTATAACCGTATTTTGCTTATGTCTAAGGGTTTAGCACAAGGACAAACTGTTGTTATACCAAAGAAAAAGTGATTAGGTTTTGACTAAGTGGTTTTGACTATGGGTCATACACTGTTGTATGATTGTATAAAAGTGTCTTAAATATTTTTACATCCCCGTCTAGGTATTAGTTATTATATAGCCTAACATCAATACTGCACAATTTAAGTGATAGTAAGACTTTTATATGCATTACATCACATTTACATTCAATATCTCTGTTATTATATATTATAGATAGAGAGAGAGAGAGAGAGAGAGAGAGAGACTCAGAACTTACCTACCTACATTGAGAACAGAATTTATCATGAAAATTCTTTGATGGACATCATAATCAAACTCATAAGAGGCTTGATGTTCCTATGCATTAATGCCAAACTCTTAGCAACACAAAGTAAAATACGGCTGTTCGTTTACAATGAATATTAACCGAGTTTATATTTGCATTACAACCACTGCATTACCTGCGACTCCACGTCCACAGCTGGGTCGTTATATTTGGATCGGTAGTCTACTTTCTTGCCGTTAGCCCGTGGCGGCGGAGTCTCTACGCTGTTTAGCATTCCCTTCTCGATCATGAGCAACAGGCCTCCGGATGCCACGATAACGGCGAACGTCAGTACCGAAGGCACGACGGCGGAGTGTCGACGCTGGGAGGTCGTGCTCACTGGCGGTCTGAAGTGAATCAATGATCCGCTTCTGGTCCCGCTCGCTCGTTTAAACCCATAATCCTGCTTGCGCGGAGGCATTGTGAATCTGACGCATAAAAGAAGCCTTCCAGTTTGTGATGCTCAAATATGATCGAAACAAACAAATAAGTAATGATCAACAGACATCCATCGCTTAGTAAACCAACCAACTTCTGTTTTCAGGGCTTTCAGAGGAAAAAAAGGGGTTTAAAGTAGAGCATGATGGGAAATGAAGTATTGGCAATGGGGGTGGGGAGGAAGATTTGGGGGGGCAAGTAATAACTCATCTGGTTGTAAATGGGCTGGTGCAAGAATTCGACACTAAACAGTCAATAATTCTGCCATTACACATACTGCTAACTCTAGAAAAAAGTTTAGTGAATTTTTTCAAGATAAAAAGTGAGGAAATATAGCTTAAATCACCAGAATGTGTAAAGCTCTAAAGCAATAGTAAACATTTTGTCTCATTAAAATGAAAAGTAAAAGAATATCACACTTACAATTGACTTAATCTCTCACATATGACTTATGTGAAAATAACTCAGCATTTTTGTTTGTATTTTTATTGTACATAACTGGCTGATATTCACCAGCATAATACAAGTGCATGTAAGATCAGGCAGGCAAAGACAGTTAACCACAATTGTAGCGTTGAGGTCTTTGGGGAAATTATAAGGTTCAGTCATTCAAAGTCATTCATTATCGTAATTGTTATAGAAAGCACAAAAAAAACAACAATAGGATCTTACTGAACTGAACTTTCAAATTAGCACGTTACAATGTTACAAACAGGGTTGCTGTGTTGTTACTCAGTTTAATTCATTTGAATGGCACAAAGAATATTAGCAAAAACGAAATGCAATGTAATATATATATAAAATTTTCTCTACATTTCTCTTTCCTTTCACACACACACACACACACACACTCACCATCATATATCATTCACGCTTTAACTTTAATGGGACTGAGCGATACTGGAAAAGTATTCCAGCATGTCTCTTATAGTGAATTCCATGGTGATTCCAGACCCAGGATAGCAGCGGTTAATCAGACCCTCAAAGTGCTTGTACTGCCGAATGAACTCGTCCTGCATGGAGTGCCACACCACCTATTAAACAGGACAGTTTAAACTCAAACTGATGCTTCCAGTGACCCGAATTATGAATGAAGGGCACTATATGCATACAACACACACAAAAACTGTGTTAAATCACATTTAAAAGATTTCTAATATCGTTTATAGTTATTATTAACTGTAGTTAACTGGATTATTTAAAAATTCCTTTTTGTTATCCACAGAAAACAATAACAGCACATTGGTTTAAAATAACACAGGGGCGAGTAAACTAGGAAAAACTTTTTTTAGTTTGAAGTGAAGTTTTCAAGTTTCTGCCAAACTGAAGCCTTTTGGCATTTTTCACCTGTAACAAATTCTCTTCTTCACACAGGTGCTTGTCCACTTTTTTGTAGAGGTTGTCCAGTCCCTTTTTCACCTCCTTGCCAGGATATTCTTTAATGACTTTTCGAAGTTCCTGTTTATTAAAGGCCAACTGGTAGCTCACCTCCTCTTCACGCACGCCCTGAGCTACACGAGCCTCCACACCCTCAAAAAAGTGCTGTAGGATGGAGAAAAAAATAACTAAAGTTTTCAATCCCTTATTCAAGACTCTTTATACACACTAGAGCAAACATCAGGACAACATTAAGACAACATATTCATTTGTTAGTGTAAAATTACCATTACAATTACAGTAATATGTCAGTTTTTACTGAGCAGGTAAATGCTGTATTGGCATATTGCTGATATAAGGTTATCTACACACTTTCTCAGCTTACATTAAGTTTCTCAAGCGGTTGGCCCAATGAGTTGATAACGTAGGATTGCAGGTGTTCTGTGTACTTCTGTTTGGCCTCCTTTCTCTCTGCCTCCAGGCAGGAGATCTTGAGGCTAGACAGTGTTGAGAAAATGTGATGGAAGTTCTCCATCATCACCACATCACGTGGAGTCTTCTGGCTCTCGTTGGCCACTTTCTCCACTATTGATACACAAACAGAGATCAATCAGATGTCAAGGTAGAAACAATTAACAAGAGGGCCAGAAAAAAACAGAGGATGTTGGTTAGTATTGATGGGAAGTGGTTGGTCAAACCCTTACCATTGTTAAAAACAGCTCTGATGAGTTTGATGTAGGCTTTGTCTAGGTCACCCCGTCGCTCCGCATTTCGGAAGATAGCTTCAGCCAGCTTAGCAAACTCTTCAAAGTTGGTGACAAACTGCAAGATGCCCACCTTACTCTTCTTGGAAATCTTGACCTCCTCCATCTGACGAATCTGACCAGACTGCAGGAGCAAATCCATAATTAGGATACCAACAACACAGATCCCACAATGCTTGCATGAATTCAACTTACAATGCACTTATCAAAATTTCTCTTCACAGTGACCAGCACGTTGCCAAGCGTTGTGCTGAGATAAGAGGCGGGATCAACGTTCTCGGCTGTCCAGACGTGATGACTCATCTTAACCAGCATATAGAGAGAGTTGAAACTGTCTATCTTATCACCCAAAGCTATCAGACTGTTCAACTCCATCTCTATGGCTTGGAAAATCTTATTCATCATCATTCGAACCGTGTCCTTATTCCTGCAAAACAAATTAACATGACAATATTTTGGTTTACGTTTTCTTTACCCATTGAAGGTGAAGGTAGCATGAAAGATGTCACTCACTCTGACAAAGAGAGTCTGTTTTCACTGGCAGGTCTGGAGTGTAGTGTTCCATCTACATCATCCACAATCTCTCCCTAATGAAACGTTTGTAATATTAAAACAATACACAATACAATACCCAAATACATTACATCCACTTGAGCCAGTATAGTCATTGTTGGACACTTACCTGTGCTAGTGTAGAAGGTTGTTGCAGCTTGAAGAACTTGATGATGAAGTCTTGTTCAGCAAGACACAGAGGTTCAAGCTCACTCAACACCTGCTCAAAGATCTACACACGCAGAAAAGCCCAAAAATCACAATGGACATTTGCATCATTTAAAACTGTACTGTTGCATTTTAAGCTGTACAACAGATGTCAGTATCTAGCCACATTTACACTTCCTGCTTGTCAATCTTATTTGACTTATTTCCTTTTCTTTTTATCTTTTTGTTCTTTCAGTAATTAAAAATAATATTAAAATAGATCAAACTGGTAATATTTATATAATATTTTTTTTAATTAAGAAGATGGTGTATTGACTTTTCTGTAGCTCTTAGACTTTACTTGTAGAGGATGGCAACAACAACCCCAAGGTCCTGGGTTTGATTCCCAGGGAATGCAGATACTAAATGTTTAGTTTAAATACACTGTCAGTCAGTTTGAATCAAAGCATTTGTAAAATGCCTAACTGTAAATGTATCAACTACTGCAATTTTGGTATTATGACCCTAATATTATTTACGATTTAAATCATTTTTATATCAAAATTTGATTTGGTGGCGGCACACAAACCTTATCAAACCTGGTCCTGTCTGCAACATCCAGATCAGAGGCGGACATGTTGCCCATATCAAGCAGAGAGGAGGACTGAGAGCGTCTGCTGTTGGAGCTGCTTACAGCCAGTTTATTTAGGCTGGAGGTGGAGCCCGTAAGCTTCCCTGAACTTCCATGCAGGCCTGAGAGATTCAGAAGAAACCATCAGAGTTTGAAGCACAGCACATCCTTTACTCTAGACAGCTCTGGTATTACGTAAATACAATCCACATGTACATTACACATAATTCTCTTTTTATATTGGGGTTGTTTACTGTAACTTACCTTATCAGGAGCATGATGATCTAAAATACATGCAATCCTACAATGAATCCTAACCTACAGTCTAAAATCTAATACAGTCCATTAATATAAAAACCATGATTTATAAGATTAGGTAAAATAATAATCCTATTCTGATAGATTAACATTGTAACATCAGATAGATCAGCAGACATGTTTGTGGTTAGTTTGACTATCACAAATGTCGAGAGAAAGTGCACAGATGAGGTGCAAAAAAAACCCTCAAGATTGTTAATCAACATGTTTTATGTAAAAATAATGGTTTACTGTGCTGGTGGAGCAAAACAGAAGCACCTCTTGTACTAAGAGGCAGCAAGGCATTATGGGATAGGCGTGGCATGTGGCGCTGATACTTACTCTCTGTCTCCTGTTTGAGAGCGCTCTCTTTCCGCGGAAGCGTGGCTGGAGGCCGGTTAGAAAGGCAGGCAAAGACAGAGACACGTTAGGCTCACAACATGCAGCATGGTGCCAGAGTTAGGGGTTAAAGGTCAAAGATTTCAAAAATGACATGCACTGCAGTGGCTGAATTTATGGCTTCAGGCTCAATGACCATTTGGAATAAAAACTTTTAACGCAGTGAAAACAAGCTGAGACCAGTTTGAAACAGTAGGAACGCCCTGCTAACATCTCAGCAGCTTTTCAACAAAAGCAAGGGTGTATGTTTCCAAACATAAAGAAAAGAAATAAAGGAACTGTTTGTCCATGTAACCTAAGTCACGACTGGATGAGCTAGAAAAGTAAATACCAAAAAAATTCACTCTTTATCTTTTGAAGTATTCTGTGAAAAAAAATTGCTACTCTGCTCTTATTAAAGCTGCATTCTGTAAGTTCTGCCTCTCTGCTGCCATCTCTGTTTGAAAGATAAAATTGCAAGTTACTTGTGGAATTCTTGTTATTTAAACATTAAGAAAGCTGTAAGAACAAGCTACAAACGCTGCACTATCCTCTATGACATCAAACTGACAAACTGATTTCCAAAGAATTTGGACCTGACAGCACAAAGTAATAAATCTATTATACCTTACTGTTGCCAATCGTGGTAAGTTTTTGGTAAAGTTACGGATTGCAGCTTTAAACATACTGATGTGTTATGCATTTATGGTTTCTTTCCACAACAGACAGTGAGTGTCATGCCTCTAGCATACGTTTAACACCAATCTGGTCGATGTAATAGCTGACATGTTGTAGGCCATGCAGCACATGTCAGAACTATGTCAATAAACATGGGACATTAAACACAATCATACATCAAATGACAGAGACAAGCAATGACCAAAATCAATTATCTCTACTACAGAATTATGTTAAATCCAGCGTATCTACAATTACTCAAGATACTTTAAATTCAACTCTCTAAATTGCATATATGTTTGTAAGGTGGTGTAACATTAGTGCAAGGAAAGACAAAACATACATACATTACAAACAGCACACACACACTGTGACAATCACAAAACATTGCACAAGACACACAAGACAAACACTGATTGAAGGTACAGCTTGTACTAAGGAATTCTTTATCCCTATATGTGGGGATGCCTATAAAACAAAACATTTCTATAAAAAAGAATTATTTCATGTGAGATCTTACCAAACTTTCCTTTCCCATCCTTACTAGTGCCTGCCATTTTGATCTTAGCCACTTCAAAGAAGTCCTTAATTTCCCGGTCATACAGTCGGGTCATGTAATCCATATAGGTCTGTGAAAACATAAGGGTTTCAGGATTTTTACTACATTTGATCTTTTAAAATGTTTTTGTAATTTTATTAGTATAAGAGAGAATACAGAGGACAAGAACAATAGGCTGATATCAGGAAATTACACAAGTCGGTTTCAAACATGTCTCGCCCGAATGAACACCACAGCCCAATGTGTCAGAGCATATGAGTCAACCACCACACCACAGCTCCAGTCATATTTGATTTAGAAACAGTTCAATGACAGAGAGTAAACACAAATGTGTTTAAACATCTGGGATCCAAATCAGCACTGAATGATGGTCTAGAAAAAAACCTTAAAGATTATTAAATTTAACATCTCACAAAAAACATTAAAAGAATTAAAAGGTCAGACAAGAGCTGAAATTAATCATTTAGCTATTTTCATCCACAGAGACATTCCTGTTTAAAAAAGGAGATTCTTAGAACATATGAGGAAAAGAGATTGCCTTGTTATTTTTACTGCTGTATTTACAGTTACTGTAATTAAGCTGAAATCTTTATTGTTGATCAGAGCAATGTTACAAGTGATAAAGCATCAATGATAAATTTCTCTTTTTTGTTGCTATGGTTACTATTGGCAACTGTAACTGTGATGTCATAACACCAACAACGTTTTAACATTAACACAGCAATGATGGTGTTCTGACTGATGTCTTACTAAAGGAAAATCATTAGTTTAATAACAATGCTAGCATGTGATGTAATACTTACGACAGTTATTAAGTGTTATGGATTGGTATAGCAATTTATTTATTTTTTGTTCTTGACTGAATTATTTGTATAACTCTAACTGTCGAGACTCTAAACATTGAGGTCCTGATTGTTCCATTAGAGGGATTACAAACATAACGCTTTTAAATCTCAATGGTGATTCAACAGAAATCATGAAAATCATGTTATAATTCACAAAAATCACCACAGTGATGAAAATCACACTTACCCTGGTGAGACCATCATATTTATCTTTCTGCGTGTTCTTCAGCCATTCCATCAGTTTGGCGTATCGGAGGAGGTCTCTGTGCAGAGGGCTGTGTTTGGGCAAAGTCAGATCAGCTGTGTGCTGGGCCAATGTGGAGCTCTGATCATGACCCTACACACACACACACACACACAGACACACACACACACACACAAAGTACTGTGTTAAAACACAGTAGAGAAAAGTTTCTGGCATGTGAAAGCATAGCCACATTAGCCACATCATTATTAGAGTCCATGGTCAAAAAATACACACACAAACTCTCACACCCACAAAAAATTGCTGTTATAATGATATTCCAGTGACACTGAGCTCAAACGATAATTAGTCGGGCAAAATGTTTGCTTGCAGTCATCAAGCCTAATGGTTGTATGAACACAAAACCAACAGTAGCACCGAGAGCTGTTTTCCCATTCAAGCAGTTCCCTCTAAATGCATCTATTAAACATCCAGTATCAAAAATCCAGGCATACACTACAGGAACTGCATGCTGACCAGGCCATCTTCTCACGAGCACCCATAAATCCATCGAAGAAATAGCAAAACAAGGCAATGAAGACCCCCTTCACATCTTAAGGGGGCAAAATTACTAATAATACTACAATGATGTAGGAGGTTTATGTAGAGGTTTATGAGGCAATCATCTTAGAATCCTAAGATGAGAACATCTGGTTTACATTACCATGAACATGCATAAATTTAATGTTTCCATGGAAACAGAAGCACTTGATGAGACAGTTAAGGAGGTGAAGTTGCGTGATTGTTACGGTGGGCGGGTCAGAAAGGCTGCTGGAGTGGGCGTACTCACAGGGAGTGACAAACAGGACGACCTATAGAATTGAGGGATGGTCATTTTGAAGTGACTGAAGTGGTTGAACTGACAGAGGAACAGAGAGCACAGTGAAATAAAGTGGTAGAGAGACAATACTGGTGGCCAATTGGAAACAGGAACACAGCAGAAAGAACCAATCAGAGGCAGATAAAAGAAAGTAAACCTAACACACTAGAATAAATTTTAAAACATCGTTATAAGCTATTTTTTTTTCTAATACAAAATAGAGCAATGGCTGTTTTAACCGAATTATAACAAAAATGCACAACAATGATCTTTTGCCTGCAGTGTGTAACAATGTTAAATACTGTAGGTATTTTATAGATGATACCTATGTGTGTGTTTACCAGTGGTGTGTGTGTACATTACCTGATGCACAAACACATTGTTAAGGTGGTTAGTGATACGCCGTGCAAAAGTATCTCTGAGCTCAGAAAACAGACACTGCTGCTGTTTGACTGCCATCAGCTTTTCATGACCTGTAACAACAAAAAACATGTTCAATACTGTCAGAGGAAACTTGTTATAAGTGCTATATTCAAACGCTTTGGAACAAGGCATTCATAAAGCCTACAGTCATTTCTTTATGATAGAGTAATTACCAATTGATACACAAACTGTACCTGGTTTGAGGGCAACATTCATGCACTGTGACAGAGCCTCAGAAGCGTTGATGCAGGCCTCGATACCCTTGGGAGAAGACAAATCGCCTTCCTGCAAAGCCTTGATGTGCCCCTTTGACAGGTCCATGTAGTTCTGCCAGGTATGGAAAAAGAAGACAGCAAAATTTACAGGAATAATTCACTGGAAAATAGCAACCAGTACATTCTTCAAAATTTCTAATTTTCCCCCAAGCTTACCACCAGGAACTGGATCTCATCCAGGAGTTTGCCGTTGTTGGTGTTGCTGATCTGGATAAGACGGTTGCTTTGAGAGATCTGGTCCATCTGCTCCTTCACGCTCTGCAGCATCTCCTCGTAACTCAGTAGCTTTCCCTCAATGTTGTCCACCTCTGACAGAGCCTGATCCAGCAGCTGCATTAGGATGTTCACCTGCTTCTCAGAGGCCATGATGGACTGGATGTTAGCCTGACCAGAGAAAAACACAAAAACGAGTGACACAAAACTGTAATTCCAAAACAATACAAAACCAAAATAAAACAAAGCTTTCATATGATTCTCAAACAAAAATCAGAACAATTATTTACATTAATAATAATTACGGATAATAACATTATCCGTTATTATCTAATATGACTAACCTTGAACTTTAGTTAATTATTGTACTCAAATAGATAAAGTTAATCATAAACCCCTGATTACAAATGAGCAACTCTTTCACTACATCCAGTGCCAACACACCAGTGTTCTGTGCAACAGTATTCAGCAGTGACGCTACAAAAAATCATATTTTAACCACATTGTGTATCTGCGGTGGATTAAATTACTGAATTAAACAGAACAAGAACATACCCCATCTAGGACCTGTAGCTCACTAGACAGTTTCTCAGCAAAGGCCTCTGCGTTGGAGATGGCATACTCGCAAACCTCCATCATGCCTTCAATGTCCTGCTCCTCACGAGTGTTCAGCTCCTGGTAATCATCCAGAGCATCCTCGTCGCCCCCGGCAACGCTCTGACTCTCTCCACTCGGGACAGACTCTGACAAAACGAATATAAATAAAGACGACAAGGCTTCATTTTAACCACAAATGCATATTATATGTATGCATACTATATATATACATATATATACATCCAACTATATACTGAATATACATAACATTTGTTATGTATATTAACATGTATATTATGTATATTTACACAACATTTGTAAGTAACACTGATTATTAACTTAAAAACATGCACACAAACACAATCCAGAGGGTGAGCAAGGTGTAAACTGGATAAACTTATACAAAATTTATTAATTAGTACAAATTAATGACTATAAATTAATTAAAGGCAGAAAAGAAAGACCATCAGTGAAGAAGACAAATACTGAGCAGAAAGGAAAATTAAGGAGGTTAATGTAAAGGGAAGAATTGAAGATCAAGTACAGTACAAACCTTCAGCTTTAGGGAGTTCTGGCCAGTGAGAGATTTAGAGAGAACAGCATTGATCAGGTTAAAGCATTAAAGGACACTCAAAAAGACACACAGCAGAGTTCAGAAACAGAGAGAGAGATAGACAGAGTGCATTTGCAGATGAAAAATAAACTATTTTATGTTCCTTCTACCGCAAAAGTAAGCTGAGCAGATTGCCATAATTCTGTGTACATGCTTTAGGACATTGATTCTCCTGTACATGCTTTAGGACAATGATTCTCATCTGGGTGGGTCACAACCCAAAGTTGCATCACATGTCTCTTCTGATAGGGTCACTGACAGCAGTGTAAAATGAGGGTCAATGCTAATAATAAAATACAACTAATTTTATAACAGTGCATACAGGCAACAAAACAAATAGGCTCATCGAATTATGAAAGAGAAGAAAACACTTCTCATAGCTGCAGATGTAAGTCCATTTTTAAAATTAATTCAGTTCCAATGACCTTATAAAAATGTATATAATTTTGAAATATCTTTTATATACATGTTTGATATCCATCCATCCATCAATCCATATTCATCCATCTATGCTCAATGCCAAATTGTGGTCTAGATGCAAAACCAGTAGAGAACCACTGTTTAAAGCCTAAATAAAGGTAATTACATATTAGAAACAGGCTGATAGTTTAATAACATGCTATGACTCTCTCACAGCACCAGTAACAACAGAGTCACACCTTCCAGCAGCTGAGGACTGACGTTCACAAACTCCAGCTTTTTCCGAAGGTAGCGCTGGTTCAGCTTCCAGATACAGGAGATGAAGGAATTCTTTTCCGCAGTGCTGCTCGCAACCCAGCGATAAACCTTCTCAAAATGCAGATCAAACTCTGGATTCTCCTGCAGAACCATAAGAAAGCGGTTCAGTTTGAAGAATGAGGGGAGAGAAGAGATGGAAAAGTTTAGGATTTGTTTATTAAAAAGCATGAAGAGACCCTCCCACACACACATATTGTACATGTCTAATTAAAATGTTAAAACAGCAGATTTACATTTACAGCTTTTTATTTGTTAAAAATTACAAACTATATTTACTAATACTGCCATACAAATTCAAGCACTTGTCAAACAGGATATCAAAGTTTATACTGAGAATTTGGATATCAATTTGCACTCTTTTTTTCTTTAAATTTGGGCACAGTTAAGTTGAACCCTTCTTACACATTCCAAACAACTGATGTTTGTTTCACTATGCCTTTAAACGCTGATGCCAAAGTAGAAATCATGTAACATTTCACGTAAGTCCTGTTACCTTATTGGCATCTTTGGCATCTACCTCCATCAGATCCCGTAGCTCCCAGGACATCTGCCTCTTATAGAAATCTCCTTTATCCGATTTCTTCACTTTCACCACCTTTACCTGCACCGGTCGCTCTGTAGTAACTAGAGACAGAGCTACAATTAATACTGATACAATAAACAATAATAAATGAATGTTTAAACGCATTATGACTTGCTTTGACAGGTATCAGTGGATTGTGTCAGAGCTTTACCTGTAGCACACAGGAAACAATTCTTTTTCTTTTTCCCAGCTTTGCAGACATTGACGATACTCAGCAGACGCTCATCATTAGGAGTGAAAATATCTCTCTGCAGGGCGTGCTTGATCGCAGTCATGGTTATTCCTGGAATTAAATGCGCAGTTGCCTCTCATATACATCAACACAACATATTTACACAGTAATAAAGTATTAAACAATAATTTATAAAGTAACAAAGGTACATATATTAAAGAAAAGCCACTTGTGACAGGTCTAATACAGTTATAATAAGCTACAGTTGTATGTAAAACAGTTTATGATCCACCACAATATTTTCACACATGCTACATGTGTAATGTATTTGTTTTACAAATGTTGTCTCACTTATTTTTAAGAACATTAATGTATAACTAACTACAATAAACAGACTATGGTGTAGGGAGACTAGAAACCTGAGAATAAAATTAACATAAAAATATATATTTACAAAAATTAAACATAAACCATTCATGTAGGCAGCTTGCAAGAACACAGTTACACTTTACTTTGACTGGAATCAGACACAGCTAAACATCACTGCTCGTATTGCAGTATAATTATTTATATTTTATATCATTTTAAACAAAATTTTAACGTTGGTTGTGGACCCGACAGTTCGTGAAATTGCAGAGACTATAGAAGTGTTTTATAAATAGCTAAAGACGCCTTTATTATCATGATAATATAGATATGTCATGCAAAAAAGCAGCTGACACAAACAGACCAGGGGCCATTTTGGAAAGGAAATAAAGATCAGTGAAAGTAAATCTTACCTTAGTTATGTCTGATAAAGTTAGGGAAATGCTAAAGCGATTGCTTTATCAGATATACGTTTATTTGTTAAATATAAATGTATTTTTTAATAACATCAGCTGTCAGGGACCCAGCCCTGAAAGCAGCGTGAAGACGGAAACTGTAGTAAAAAACTTCCTGCTTCCGGTGAATATATTTATAATAAAAGTCTCGTTTATTAGTCTCTTTTATAAAAGTTTCTTTTATAAAAGCAAAAACATAATTTTGGAATCATTTGAAGGTTTCTTGTTACAGTAGGAAAAGTAATAATGCAACCATTACAAAAAAGATAAGTGGAGGTACCATGGTAGAGTGCTGGTTAATACTAGTTTTTCACAGGCATTTTTCACAGAATAAACAATAAATTGATAATATTATATCTCTTTTATGTCACCTCTGACAGTTTATCTGCTCCATTCTTACCTCATATTCTGGAATATACCAGCTCATGTACAGATTAACAACTCAAGCCCTGTCAAGTAATAAAAATATAATAATATTTTAATAACTTCAATTGGTGTATATAAATTACAAACGTGAATGGTTTTATGATGTGCCACCCGTCCGGATGAAATTGTTATATTGCATGGCTATTGAAATGAAACTGTCTGAGAGTGCAGAAAATAATCACTGAATATTACAAGATTGTCTTATCAGTCCCCAGATAGACGCCTATAAATCCAACATCAGTTATTGCTGGTTTTCACTACTCTTAACGTTCTCTCAAGATGAAGTCAGAACTTCTGCTGGTGCTGGGTTTGTCGCTCTGCGTGATCAGTAAGCCTTTGACCAAAAAGAAGACATATAACAAACTGCTGCTCATATCTTTTGATGGATTCAGATGGGACTATGACCAAGATGTGGACACACCAAATTTGGACGCCCTTGTTAAAGAGGGAGTAAAAGCAAAGTACATAAACCCCCCAGCGATCACCATGACATCTCCATCACACTTTACAACTATTACTGGTAAGAAAATCAACTTCTCAACGTCTTACAGTGATTTTAGGAATGTTTCATGACTGATAAATTTTACAACAATGAATGAAACTATGTTAGATACACAACTATGTGTATCTATAATAAAAAAACAAAAACCTTTGTCAGTTGGTCAGTTGAATAATGTAACCCTGCATATTTTGTGTCATTTAAAATAGGGACTGAAACTCAAAATGTACTTTTGCTAAAATATGGCAAAGTCATTAATTATGCAAATGTGCACCAAGTTAAGAATGTCTTTATTCATTTTTATTTTTATTTATTTTATTTTATCTGTATTTATATTCAATTTTTATTTTATATTATTTATATATTTATAAATATTTTATTTATACCTAACCAAGGTAACCAAGGTACCACAGGGCTAGACTGCATAATCTTTTCTAGAACGTATTATCTTGGGTTCTGATGTTCAAAGTCTCAAGATGTCTACTCAGAGTGCTGAGCACACACTACTCACATCATAATTAAGTGTCACTGTGCAAAGTTTCCATGCACTCTAATTTTAAAGGTTATTTACATAAGCAGCGTTCCTTGTTCATGAACCAATGTCCGATGTACATTTCTTGTATGCATATCATTCACTGAACATACTGTAGCATAAAGAATGCCAAAACATGGGTCCATTAATCATTGCAGACACATATCAAGAATATTAACACCAGCCTAATTTATAACATACCATAATATATACCATGCCAAACAGTATATTTTAAGTCACAGTATACAACACTTTGAATGTATCCTAATCTCTCATCCAGGAAGATGGATAGAGGATCATGGTGTTGTCCACAACCTGATGTTCAATACTTCAACCGGCTTTATTACTCCCCATAAGGGAACCCTAAAGAAATCAGAATGGTGGGATAATGGTGCATTGCCCCTGTGGATAACAGCCCAGAATCAGGTGAGGAAATGCTTTAGTCCCCAAATTTTAAGGAACAAATATAAATTGACTTTTGATCCATTTTATGTTTTGTGGTTATAGTTATAGCAATTATAGATATGCAAGTATTTCCTTCAAAATTGTCCAATGCCACATAATGCCCCAAAAGCACCATTAATGGTATTTATTAAAGCTAAAAGACCAAAATAGTGATTAACTTTTATTTTGAATTTATTATTTAATAAATACCACTATGGTAATTACCCAATCACATCTCTGTGTTTCAAAGGGTCTGAAAACAGCATCTTTCTTCTACCCTGGTGGTGGAGTAAATTACAGTGGGCAAGCTGTGGATCGCTCCCTGGTACAGAGTTACGATCATCCGGATGATAATGAAACAGAATGGAAGCAGAACATCGACACTGTAATGAGATGGTTCACCGAAGAGGACTTTCACTTTGTTGCTCTTTACTATGGAGAGCCAGACAATGTTGGCCATGCTGTAGGCCCCGAAACCCCTGAGAGAAGGAAGATCATTAAACAAATCGATCACACTATCGGCTACCTTAAGCAGGAGATTCTCAGGAATAATTTGGACAATCGTCTTAATGTCATAATTACCTCAGATCATGGCATGACCACTGTTAAAAAGTCCCCTGAAGTTAATGAAATTAAACTCTCCGAATACATGAGTTTTTTGAAACTGTCCCAGCTTGAGCTTCTTGACTATGGTGGGTTTGGGATGATAACACCTAAAGAGGGGAAGGAAGAGGAAATTTACAATGCCCTGAAAAATGCACATCCAAATCTCACGGTCTTCAGGAAAGAAGAGATTCCAGAACACTTTCACATAGCCAAAAATAAGAGAACTCAGCCTGTCGTTCTTTTAGCAGACTTGGGTTTCAATCTGAACTCAGTAAGTTTTATTCATATATATCTCATTAAACCAGCTTTTAATAGCTCACATTGTGAATTCCACCACATGCCTTACAACATTCCACATTATTAAAGTCACCCTGATATTTCTTCTAACCTAATGTTTTTTTAACGTTTTTTTAACATTTTTTTTCTTCGCTGTTTGAACAGAGGATCATTTTGTATATCAACAAAGGAGATCATGGATTCAGTAATGATGAAATGGATATGAAAATGATATTTCGAGCCTTTGGGCCAGACTTGAGGAAGAATTTCTTGGCCGAGCCATTTGACAGTGTCAGCATCTATCCATTGATGTGCAAGCTGTTGGGTGTCATTCCAGAACCAAACAATGGAAGTTTTAGTGACACCAAAGGCATGTTAGTGGATGACTTTGATGCTGGTAAGCATTTAAAAATATATTGTATAAAATATATAATGTATTTTATTATGAACATTGATGATGAATTATGACAACAGCCTTTTTGCTTCTTATATTAAAGAAATGATTTACTTTTCATTCATTATTTTTTATCTAATTTTATTGTAAATTTATCAGTATTCATTTTTTTGTAGTCTCTTAGTAAGTACATTTTTGTAACTAATTTACTGTTTTATTTTCAGGTCAAAGTATCAAGGTGTCTTTTATACTTCTGGTATTAATGATGATTATCTTAACTCTTATCTAAAGTAATTTGTCAGAAATCCTGTTCATCAGCATATCTGAAATGGTTGGATCATTTTCAGAATCAGTTCTAAATGCATTAGAAACTACTATACTGTAATTTCTTATAAATACCACTAAATATATTGTTTGTGGATAACAGTTTTGTTAATAGAATTCTTCTGATTATGAATGTTATGGTGATAAATGAATATTCCCTTTCTTATTTATTATGTTGTTAAATAATTCAAGTTTACATTGAAAGTTTTTATTAGGCACACATTTATGCAATGCCAATAAAACATAGCAAACATGCTCACAATCCTCATTAAACTGTAAAAAAAGCATCTATTTGCATACAAATCACATGCAAAAATGTGGAAATAAAATGTAATTTGTGATATATTACATTTTAGATTTGTTACTATAAAAATCACTTAATCCAAATCTCAGTTGTTGACTCCCCAAGTGCATTTAAAACTTAAATACAAATGTATTTGTTTAGAGTACTAAACAAACACAGGCACACACATGATCAATACTTCACATCGTACAGCATAATATGTACAGAGGTCAACAAATATATTTTTCTGCACTATATACATTTAATGCATGGAATATTCTAAATTTATCCATATTTTCAAATTATCTAGCAATATTGGCTTCAAAATATTTGTGTCCTTGATTATATATTAATTATGAACATTACATGAAGTCATGTAATAAAAATACAGTCTGTAATAAAGTTATGTAATAAAAATACAGCCTTTTTTTATCTAAATCAAATTAAAAGGCTGTACACTTACAGAACAACTTAAATAACACCTTAGAAACATTTTTATATGTGTTTGTAAGTAAATATCCTGATGGTCACAAACCATTTCTTTAAATTCCCCTTTCAGGTGTGGTATAACGTCCTTTAACTAATCTGTTGGTTTTAAACGCACTTCAAAGAGACTAAATAACACCTATTTTCATTTAATACATGAAGTCCATGATGATCAATTGACATAATGCACACTATTTAAAAATATATACCAAAGGCAAAAATATATTTCTTTCAAAACAATAATAACCTGCTTCCAGCACAAAGGAGCAAGACTTGTACTTTCTCAATGCCAGTCCTCATCTTGCTCATCCTCTGGTTCTGAGCTGTCCTCAGCTCCACTACTCTCCCCCTGCCCTCCTACCTGTGCCTCCTTCCTCTCGGCCGCCTCTAGCGCCCTCTGCCTGGCTTTAGCCGCAGCGCGCTCCTCTTCCTCCCGTTGGCGCAATGCTGCTGCCTTCTTCTCCTGTTCCGCGTGACTTTTCATGTGAGCACTGCGACTCTTTACTTTATAGAACACCCTTTATACACACACAACACATTAGTATGTACCTTATACATTAAAGAACCTTAAATCTGCTGATTATTCTAATTATTATCTAATTCTAGATAATAATTACTAAAACTTTATAGAACACCCTATATACACACACAATACATTAGTATGTACCTTTTATATACATTAAAGAACCTTAAATCTGCTGATTATTCTAATTATTATCTAATTCTAGATAATAATTACTAAAACTTTATAGAACACCCTATATACACACACAACACATTAGTATGTACCTTTTATATACATTAAAGAACCTTAAATCTGCTGATTATTCTAAATCTATAGGAATGTTACTGATGTAAGGCTTTATCAATCAGAAGACAATAAGGATACAGTTTAAAAATGTCTGCGCTTAAAGGTGACATGTTTCTAAGTTTGTGCACCACTAATACAAAATAATTACTGGTTTCAGATGTTTCACTTGCCCGCATCTGCCAGTGGTTTATCAAACATACAGCCCCGCCCCCCAACAAATGCAATTGGTTGAGCCTATGTTTCTATGTGGGCTGATCAGAATGCTCAAACAAACAGTGCAATGCTCTAACCTTGTTTAATGTATTGACCCTTTCACTCATGAAAATGGGCATTACTCAGAGCTTAGAAACATCTGGTAGGTCAGATTGTTTTAATGAACCATTCTTAACTGTCCTTTTAATGTAAATGCAGACAAACTTTCATTAGTAGAAATTCAAGAACACGTACACAAAAGATTACTCACCTATTGCACTTCTTACAAGGGAAAACACCCTCAGGTTCTCCCTGAATTTTGCTGCCAGTTGGGGCCCTGTTTTTCTTCCCTGTGTCTTGGAGAGGTTTCTGAGGTGCAGGGGAAGGAGTTTTGAAGGCAGGTTGAGCTGACGGCTTCAGGAAAGAAGCCTCCACACAATTAATCTTCTGCTCCTCATGCACCAAGTCTGCCCTCTCCTGGAGGAGAAAGTAAAGACATTGAATCAGTTCTACCTGTTTATCTGGTCTTGATGTGTTAGCTCCATATTTATTAGTACTATTCCAACCCCTTTTGGAAGACTGCCTTTCACACTCACTTTCTCATTGTCTTGATGGGTTTTAGTCACTGCTTTTGCAATGCCATCCACATTGTCTTTTGTCGCCTCTTGGTGTCTATTATCATTTCTGTCATCCAGCTCTTCTTGTTTTACATTCATCTGTATTAAACAATAAAAGGACAGATATAAAAATGCACTTTTGAGTTCGAATCAGATGGGTATGTATGATAAGTGCTTTTCACTTTATTATTTTTGCACATTATTTTATTTTATTTATTTTGGCAGATTAAAAATAAGTTTATTCATAATCAACTAGGATAAAATTCATAGGATAAAATTCATAATCAATTAGGATAAACAAAAGGTATTAGGATTTAACACAAAAATGTCATAAGAAGTAAATATGAAATATTTAGCATTCTGGTCACTAGATCTAGGTGAGAAATCGAATAAGCAAATTTGGGACATTGACCTTTTTAACTGGAAGTATTTATACAATCAGTAAACAGAGACAGACTTTACCACAGGGATGCTCTCCTCCGGGTCTAAAGGTCCATATGTAAGAGACCCATTCCGAGCAACCTTCACTTGGTTCTTATAGGTGTAATAGAACTCTACACACTGAGCCACTGTTTTACTCCTCACCTGCCAAAACATCCACACACACTTTCATTTACTTTAAAATGTCAGTTTCTTTAAATTGCTAATAGTAATATTAGATTCTGTATAGAGCTTCCAAAATTTCAAGACCAAAAAGCACCACATTGTGATAGTTTTAAGATGTTGTAACTCCAAAGTCTATCTTAGGCTCGATTTAAAGAGGTCATATCATCAATTTCTTAATATAAAAAAATGGCAAAACCTCTCACTGCTTTTTATAGGTTTAGCCCACGGAAATATTAACTACAGGGGCTGATTTTGTAGTGTATAAAAGTGAAAGTGACATGTTTTTTGTCAGATATGGTAACCCATACCCGAAATGTGACCTCTGCTTTTAACCCATCACTAGTAAGGAGTGAACCCTCTAAAACTTTAAATAAAAGAATGTAAAAAAAAAAACTGCATACCAGTTTTTGTACCAAGAAGAAATCTTTCCTGTAAGCAGAAATTCCCTTGTTGAAGTATCGTTTTTCATCCACAGTCCAAAGGTCTGACCCTGGTGATATTTAAGAGACATAAATCTGTTTCTATCCACCATAAAAAATTACAGATCATCTAAAACACTACAATTACTAAATAAAACACTCATAACTAAAAATAAGAATAATTTACATTAACCACTGCAATTTAACTCATTTTACCTCTGTATATTATATTATATATTAACCCATTTTGTTATAAATTCGTTTTTTACCTGCATAGTGGTAGTTTGCCAGGTGGTGATTCCTGGAGAAGATAGGATTCTTCATCAACATCATTTCTAGTGTTGCCTACAGAGACACATGAAAATATTTATGGTTTCTCCAGCTCTGTAATACAAATATATTTTCCAAAACCAGATCCATACATGATACATTAAATGCCATTCTAATCATGTATTACTGTGAACTGTGCTCACCATGACATCACCTCTGCACTCATGCAGGCAGTGCATTGCCAGCTCTGGGTTGGTTCCTCCTCCACACATGACACTGGAGCTAACTAGGTTCATCAGGTCACCAACTGCAAAAAATAATCAATTGGAATGAGCATATGTGAAGGCACATTTAAATTCAATGCTGTGTCACATCCTGTCCACTGAAATGCCATTTGCTCGGTTTGTGAAGGCAGCATAGATGTATCCTTCACAGTCTCTGATATCCCACAATCCTTTTCAGCAACTTTCAGCAGACAATTCAATTAGAGAAATAAAGCAGCTAAAAATTATAATTCAGAAATGTGCTTTTTTATTATTTTGAATTAATCTCTAAAAATCTGAAATCAGTTTTCTTAACAGGTGTCTATTAAGTTATTGACTCTTTGTGCAGCAAGGTAGATACTATTAAAGTTGGTGAAATCAGACTATATACATTAAACATTTACCTCTTGCATCCAGGGAGGGTGTAGAAACAGACTCTGATAAAGGGATCCAGACCAAAGTGGCTTTATGTTGGTCCTTTTGGGACAATGACTGATCCATGAGTTCTGGAATCTCTGCCTGATACTGAGAACCGATGTTAATGCGACTAAAGGGTGCAAGAGAGAAAATATACAGTATAAGATAGAAAAAATACACAAACAGTGGTCAGTGATTTTAATAAACAGCTCTTTGAAAAAAGGCACTGCTCACGGTTCTAGGCTGACAGGTGTTGCTTCTCCAATCAGTGAGAGTTCAGGAGGAGTGATGTCAGAGCTGCCTAAAGTACATTGTATAAAGTCAGTAGGAGACAAATATAGAAAGAGGAGAGGCTTCTTACATACTAATCATGTCAACAAGATGACTTCATTAAAAAATTAACATGTTTACATCTACATGTCTAAAGCTAAACAAGAGGCCATCAGATCTCCTAAAAAGTATAAAGTTAAATTCTGTTTCAAAGAAGGGAGGGACACACGATTTTGGAACCGACAAAATGTCTTGTGGACCTTAAAAAGTTGATCTAAACACACCAAAAATAAAAAAAAACTAAAAACAATGTTGAATTTACCTGAATGCAGCAAGCTTCTTGTGGCGCTCCGAGGTGTAGGTGGGGGTGGTAGGACCTGGCTGACTGCTGCCATGGAGGACCGAACAGCAGAAAAGTAGAGCCCAGAACCTTCTCGCACCGGTGACAGAATGGGTGGAGGGGTGTATGGGGGGATGATGGTTGCATGCTCGGGCAGACGCACTGGGGAGCGTAGGTTGCTTTGGTAGGAGGTGATGCTGGAGTATATGGAAGGGACGATGAAAGTGCACAGTTTGGGGGGTGGAATGACCAGGGGCTCTGGTCGGGGCCGACGCCTGTGTTTGTCAAAAGACCTGGAATCATCAAGCCCCTTACGCCGAATTGAAATTGAAACAGATGAGTCCATTTATCTTTATATTAATAATTGCCCTGAAACATTTTTACACATTACTAGTGTTTGAACAATATGTTTAACAAGCATTAGCTTCTGTACCTGAATGAAGCTCTCAGATGCAGAGTTCTTTAAGGAATGCCGACGTGCTACGATAACTGAGGGCTTTCGCGGAGGCTGATTTTGTTGTTGAGGAACCGCTGAGGGATGCCGCACCTCATCTGACTTTGCCCAACTCCCAGGACCTTCCATTTGAGTTTGGCCTTTACAAACAGGCACAGAAACTGGGATGACTAGGGGGACCATACCAGCTGGTCTAGCAGGGGCAATCTCCTCACCCTATTAACAGAAGATGAAAAGAGACAGAAGGTATAAAATATAACAGAAAAAATATACCAGCAAATATAACTTATGTAATTACTTGACCTTAACTTTCCATAAAACACAAAACTAGCATGCTCACATTGTAATGAACATAGCTCAAAATATAAATAACTAACTTTCTAAAACTTTCTGTCATGATGCAAGCATTGTAGATGGGGTGATAATGTATTGTCTCACACAAACAAAACTACGTGCAAACAACCTCCATTTTAAGGCCAGGATAAACTTGAACCAGATCAGATTCTTAAACACACACTTACATTTCATGTTTTTGGTCCTTTTCTTACTATTTTATTCAAATAAACTGTGCCATCTTTGTTACAAAACAACATCTTAAGAGAGACTTTTAAAGAATGAATTCATACCATACGCTTTTGTGGACGAGGCTTGGATCTGATATGTGTTAGCAAACAGGGCTTGGTGAACCAGCCTCTCCCAAGTTCAACTGAATGGATTTTAAAAGAGTGTGGAATGTGTAGGTGTATAGACATGCAGCTGCTTACCAGTCTGCTTTTTAGTACTAAATAATTCAACTGTACAGCAAATTGTATAGTATTCAACTAGGATAGCCATATAGCAAACATTCCAGCCCATACCTTCCAAACCATATTACCATACATATAATCTCTGGTTTGAAGATAATACATTCACTCTAACATATTGCTATTTAATATAAAACATATTTCTACCACTGTTGCAAAGACAGACTTCAAATAGATATTCACATAAATAATCCTGCATGCTAACCTTAGCTGGCAAAGACTCCATCTCTGAAGCCTTTTGAGCCAGAGTTTCAAGGTTGATCTCTTTTGAGGCCCTCCGTCGCCTCTGGGTGCTTTGGATGACCCCCACTGGGGGTCCATTGACTCCGCTCACTCCTCCATTTTGGGCAGACACTTTGTCCCTAGATGACTGGTTGCCCTGTGGACAAACACCATCTTTGGAGAGCCGCCGTGACCGGCGAGGTTGGACGTGACGTTTGGTTTGGGTCTCCTGTGGTTCCAGAGCTGTCTTTGCAGGACCTGAGTCCTGGTAATTGGATCCCTGAGGGACTGGATGCTGTGGTTGAGTCTGTGGAACAGTGAGCTGGGACTGTTGAGATAATAGACTCGATTCCATTTTTACCTGAGCGCTATCAACATGCTGTGACCCAGTCTGTTGTTTGACTCGCTGCTTTTCTTGCAATGGTAGGGCCTCTGGTTGTTGAAGACCTTGTGTATGCTGCTGCAGTTGCTGCTGCATCTGCTGTAGCTGTACCTGCATTTTCTGCTGCTGCTGGTATTGCTGTTGCATTTGGTGCAGCCGTTGCTGCTGCTGAATTTGTTGTTGTTGCTGCAACTGTTGCATATGCAACTGTTGCATCTGGTGCTGCCGATGCAGCTGCTGCTGTTGTAACTGTAGAAGTTGCTGTTGTGTTTTTGGTTTCTCATTGTAATTCATATTTAAAGATGCATGGTTGCCTTGGAAAATCTGATGTAAGCCAGGTGCCTGGGGTTGCTTGGTAGGTCCAAACGCCAATTGAAAGGGTTGCAGAGTGGGGTCTGACATATCCTGATGAATGCCTTGAGGGTGATATTGGAGTTCTGTAGGCCTGTGGTCCTGTTGGAGGGCCTGGAACTGAGCATGGTGCATGGCTGCCATAGTGTGATGGTCCCACTCTGGCCCAGAAACTTGTGAAGTATCTTGGTAGGACTGAGAGGATCCTGGTGAAACCTTCTCCAATTTTACATTCTCCATTTCATGACCTGGCTTGTGAAAGGCCCTCGGATCCATATTACTAAAAGAAGGACCAAAGTTTGTTGTCCACTTTGTCATGTTCGGCATTCCCTGAAACCAGGTGGAGGTCTGCATTGGGTCCTGATGTACCCTCTGCATTGGGTCCTGATGTACCCATTTGACTGATCCAGCCTGCTGAAAATGTCCTCGGACCTGATATCCTTTATCAGATTTGAAAACGTTGGAGCCTTGGACTTCAGGGCTAGAATCCACCACACTTCCCGGAGTGCTGTGAGTTTGTTCCAGGGCAGGAGCCCCCACACCGTAGAACAGCTCTCCTGAACGTTGCATCGTTTCATTTATCGCTTCAACATTTTGCTTGCTAATACTGGTTATGGTTCCTCTCTGATGTGGAGAGAGACTCATGACAATTTTGTAACTACAAAACAGCAAAAAAACTAGAACAATCTCCACTTCAGTAAGCCTAATAAGGTGGGCACGTGAGTTAATGTAAAAAGTTGTTTTACTGAGAAGGGCACATGCAGTATTGTATAGGGTCTAGGTGCTCCCCCTCCCCTCCTGCTTCCAAAAAAGGTGATGTAAATATTTAAAAACCCAGTCATTCCTCAGTCACGGAAAATGATCTAGAAAAGAGGGAACAGAAGACAAGTTTTGATATCCGTCACAAGGAGAATTACACTTTATTTAACTGTTGTCTAAATTGCTAAAACAGTGAAAACAAAAAAGTTTGTCAACTAAATCTCAGATCAGGACATAAAAAAACAGGACATAAAGTTACATGACTGACTCACGAATGACAGGACACGTTTCGTTCATTTTTCTGTGCATTGAGAAGGGATGCAGTGGTGTAAAACCAGGAAACTTCACAAACAACATGCAGAAGGCAACGGCAGACACCGGAGGGGCGTGAAAAGTGCAATGCAAGACAACAAGAATTACAGGAAGTGAAGAGGGAAAGGGAGAGAGATACGGAGCGAGCGTAGGAGAGAGACAGAACAAGCAGAACTACTTTTCTAGCAATTGATAACCCCTCCCAAACCAGACTCAAACCAGAAAATCTGTTACAACAACAACAACAAAGTATATACATATATAGGCAATGTTGCGGATTAAAACCTTCCATACTTCCCTGTAAGGAAACTAGAAAACAGTATATGCCAATTTAAACCTTGCACTTTGTACATTTCGCTTTCTTGGCTTACATTTCTAGGCTTTAACTATCGCAATGACTTGTAGCGTACTTACACTCTTGCAGTATGTTATTGACGTCTTCCTTCCTTTCTGTTCAAGTTCGGATGACAGCAGGCAATTCTCTGAAACAGTTCCAACACGGGGCAAAGTCAACAACGTGTATGATCGTATCTACACACTACGAAGTGGCTGTAGTAAACGCCTAGACGTAGGTGCGCACATTTGAATAATCATCCATGCATTCTCGAAAAGGCCTTTCTATATGCAGACCAACACATTTTACTTTTGTATCCGAAACGGATATGAACTGAACAAAGTCATAAAGTCAACTAATTTGTTTTCCCGTTTACATTCTATAGTTCACGCGCAGATTTTCAGATGCAACTTTGCAATTCGCCTGTATGGAGAGTTCGCGGATCCTCTTGAAAAACAATAAATCCGTCAAAGTTATTTACCAACAAAACAGTTGCAACATCGCAGCCAATCGGCGCGTTTCAGATTGAAAGCTATGCGCTAGAAGGCGCAAACGCGCAACTTGTGATTGGATGGAGTAACTTTGCGCTGCTGGAATGGAATGTGTAATATTTAATTAGTGATACCAAATGAGATAGAGGCCCTTAATGTATTTGCTTCTCTGTTTCTGTTGGTGCTGGCAGCCTTGTTACAAGCAAAACACATATAGGCTGAGTAACATAAAAAGTAACCCATTATGTAAACCCATAATTACACAAAAAGCCTGTTGTCAAAAGTCTTGAAATAAAAGTAAAGCATTAATAATCGTAAAGACAGAAAGTGAGAAAGTGCCACATGTTGGATGTAACATGTTACAAACAAGCAGTACATCAAACAAATAGATCTTAACAGAATTAACCAAATATTTCTAGACTCCTGAATTTATTTGTTTATTGATCTAAAATTGTATTCGTTTCATTATTTTGCTTACAGGAAAAAATAATATTTTGGATAGCCTGAAATACAATATCTACAAAATTCATTATTTAGTTATTGTGCCATATTCTGAACAGGTAATCGTAATTTATTCTATTTATTAATATTAACAAATGACTTTTGTATTCTGACTATTATGTACTATATGTTTTGGTTGCTCATCTGATTCATATGTCATATGAAGGTAGAAGATCTGTAAACTTTAGCGTTAAAACTCTGCGGAAAATCACGTGTCAGCTTGATTGTGTCACGTGGTCTATCATGTGCTTTGCATACAGCGAGCTAGTGCAGATTAGCTGAAGTCATCAGCGTGACATACAAAACTCAAGACATCTGGAGCGGCTGATGTTCGCGATCATCCGGTGCCACATTCATCATGGCTTGGACAAAATATCAGCTCTTTCTCGCCGCTCTGATGCTCATCACAGGCTCTCTTAACACATTATCCGCAAAGTATGTAGCAGGCTCGCTGTTTTTGGTTTGTTTACATGTGCCTACTGCCTAGTTTTGTTAGTTAACCCAACGTTTGGAACCATAAATAAGACAGGCAAAGAGGTGTACTACTCTCTTCATCAATTGTTTGTTGTATTTGTAAGGAATAATTTGAGCATATGTATCGTAAAAGTGTGTGTATCATTATATAGGTGTGTACATGTACTTGATCACATTTATAAAAAATAAGTGATGAATCACTTGCAATTGTGATTATCAGACGTGTTGTGACATGCTGATCCTGCACCATCATAAATATCTTTTAGTCTGTCTAAATTGCAACAGTAAGCATCTTAAAACGGGCATTAAATTGTTAATTCGTAATATGGCATGTTGTCTATTGAGTCAAGGAACTTGCTGCTACAAATACTTCAAAGTATCCAATTCCTGTAATTTAATACAACATTGTGTCTTAAACTGAAGCTTTCTTTCTAGGCAGTATAAATCTGATACCACACTTCCATGTCTTTTCAAAAATGACACATTGGTAGTAGCGTCATATTTGGGCTTGTACAGTGTTCATAATCACAATCCTTATGCCAGTCATGCTTTTACCTGGGTGTAAAACTTAAATGATTGTATGTTGTGCATAGTTACTTGGTACCTTTTACAGTGGCTCAGCTGAAGGCATAGATGTTAAATAAATGTGGGCGATATAATAATGAGGGAATATAGAATAAAATGTTTATAAATACATCTTAAGGTGAAGTCTCAGAATGATGTTTAATGATATATCTACATTTTTCATCTCCTAGATGGGCTGATATGTTCTCTGCACCTGGATGTTATGGTTCCCCAGACCATACCTTCTCACATCCCTTTGTGCAGGTAACTGTTTTAATCAGTTCTTACTACGGCAACAATACAGTCACATCAAACTTCCTTCTCAGCACATTTTGTGAGAAGTTCAGAGGAAACAGAGAACTGAGACTATGGCTTGTATCTTGGAATAGAGAGAACCAGTTTGACTCACTTCATTTCCTCTTCATATTACTTTTTCCCCTTTCTCTATCTTGTTTTCAATGCTTTAATTTACTAATATTATCTTTGTATTATTTTGTTCTTCTTTTTACCTCTTCAGGCTGTAGGAATGTTTCTAGGTGAACTGTCCTGCTTGGTGGTGTTCCACATCCTACTTTGTCATGATCGACGCAGGCCTGTGTCCTCCATGGACCCAGGTCAAAGTTTCAACCCCTTCCTTTTTCTCCCCCCTGCCCTTTGTGACATGACTGGAACTTCTATCATGTATGTTGGTAAGTAATCCTACATAGTACAGTATTTAATTTTTTTAAAGGCTTTAGGTTCTTTACATCTGTGTATTGGAAAGCAACAATTCTGTGTTCAATAGAGCAAAGTGTTTTAAAACATTAGTTCCTACAGTTTCTGGTGGGGTTAACATAATCAAGGTCATAGGTTTGATTCTCAGGGAACACACAAACTTATAAATGTTATGTATACCTTGAACGCACTGTCATTTTGGATAAAAGAATCTGCTAAGTTCATATATGTGATCATCTCAGAGAATGTATAAACAGGTTTACGTAGATGTAAAATAGCTGAAAACATAATTTTTTTTTTTTTAATTTCATGGATTGACTAGGAAAGGATAGGACGTTCCATGCTGGTGTAAAAAAAATCTAATTTCTTTCCATTTCTGCATGTCTGCAGCTCTGAACATGACCAGTGCATCCAGTTTCCAGATGTTGCGAGGAGCTGTAATCATCTTCACAGGACTTCTGTCTGTAGCGTTCTTAGGACGACGTCTGCAGCCCAGCCAGTGGCTTGGGATCATAATCACCATCCTTGGACTGGTGGTGGTTGGACTGGCTGACTTTGTGAGCGGCCATGGAAATGACAGTCATAAACTGAGTGAGGTCATCACAGGTAATGATGTTCTGCTGAATGTTTTTAATCACGCAAAGTGATGTGTTGAAATAACTAAATCAGAGAATAAAGATCTACAAATCAGAAAATTGTGTCACTTTAGACAGGAGCTGTTTATCAGGGTGTTTTTTTTATCTTTTTTCTCACAATGTTATCTTGAGTTGAGGATCTTGTGATCTTTGTCTTATAGGGGATCTTTTGATCATCATGGCACAAATCATTGTGGCAGTCCAGATGGTCCTGGAGGAGAAGTTTGTTTACAAACACAATGTACACCCCCTAAAGGCTGTTGGGACTGAGGGTAAACTTTTAGTCCTTTTTAATCACATTAAAAGTCATTTAAGACCACGTTTGACCCAAGTACATTAAATAATAATAATAGTTACATAATAGTGCTTTGGGTAAAAAAATACATAGGCACAATAACATTACAAAAACTAAGTTTTCATGTCAGGTCATGTCAGGTTATTAATTATATTGTTGTGTCTCTTCTCAGGTTTCTTTGGATTTTTCATCCTGTCTCTCCTCCTCATCCCAATGTTCTACATCCCGGTGGGCAGTTTTGCAGGTAACCCACGACAGGTCCTCGAGGACGCACTGGATGCCTTCTGTCAGATTGGCCATAAGCCTCTCATCCTGCTGGCACTGCTGGGCAACACCGTGAGCATCGCCTTCTTTAACTTTGCCGGCATCAGCGTCACCAAGGAGATAAGCGCCACCACTCGCATGGTGCTGGACAGTCTGCGTACTCTGGTCATATGGGTTGTTAGTTTGGCACTTGGTTGGGAGAAGTTCCACGGCCTGCAGATCCTGGGCTTCGTTATTCTACTGGTGGGTACAGCCCTGTACAATGGACTCCACAAGCCCTTGTTGGCCAAGCTGCCCTGTTACTCTGGACTGCAGAGAGCAGAAGAGGGCGATGAGCCTGAAAGAGAGAGATTGCTTGGTGAGGGAAGAGCAGCACAGGAGAGCTAATACTGGACACCAAACAAAATGCAGCACATGTTTGAGATATGAGTGGCATTTTAGCTTGCTCTGTTTTAATTGTGGGTCTGTTTTAATTGTTGTTTTCATTTAACGCACAAAACTGAACTGAATGGATAGTAATTAGCCTTTCTCTGTCAGATTCAGATAAGATCAGCAAGAGTGAATCACGTTTTAAATTATGTTCAGTATTGTTTGAATCAACACTCAGATGTCCTGAGAGCCAAAGCCCCTTATTTCACCACTACATATTACCTAATACATTTCTTTTGGGGCATGTCTTAAAAATGTAAAAAGTATAATAATGCTTAGATTTTAAAAATTGTGTGTACAAAGCATTAATTTTGAAAAGGGATGGAAACAAGTCATTTTTATCAACAATTTTAATGATACAGAAAAACCTAGGATACAGTTTTAGTTTTTAGTCTGTTTAATGTAGTTTTTTTTAAACGTTTTGAAGCTTTTATGTAGTGTGCTGCTGTCCTGTTATTTTAATAGAAGAATGTTTTTAATTGTCTGTTAAACGGGTATTGTGTAGTGACAAGAAAAGAAAATACTTTTAGTTTTTAGATATCTAATTTGTATTTGGTGAATATTAACAAGTGCCAGTAATAAGGTTACATTTTTTATAAGGCTACAAAGAATCCCAAAACTGCAACGTTTTTATGAAATATGTTTGGCAGTAATATTTTTGTTATCTGTTTTTTTGTCTATTCCGTTAATTTGTCTTTTTCTAATTTTCTCACAATCTGGTTAAAACATTTCTAAAAGTTTTTTGATTTGTTAAATTTCAAAAAAGTGGAAAGGACTGTTTACTGACAGTTGGTACTAAAACTGTTAGAATAATTACATTTAATGTCTGTGCCACACATTTCATAGACTGTGTTGATATTTCTTTGTGCAATGCCAAAATGAAGATATGACTGAAGATAATGCCAATGTTGTAGTTTTTTTTAATGGAAAGGCTTTAATTTTGACATTTCATTTAAATATATATCTATCAGCCCTGCACAACAGAAATTCTGTAAGAACACAATTTATATCAACTCAATGTATGGGTGTAAAATCGCATTATACAAGACATATAATTAAAATAGTCTTTTGGCGAAATAAGCTTGTCTTTTTCATTTTTAAGCTTTATTTTCGTTGTTTATTATAGTTTAGTTTTGTCTATTATTTGTATGTTTGTAATCAAAACCGTTCCACCAGCTGTGACGTCACACCTCGACAAGCTCACGCAGTCATCTAGCTGCCGCCGTGCAGAGTAACGAGATAGACAACGTGCACTTCAATCGGTATTTAGTGTCTCAAAACGTTATGGGATTATTATGTCCAACATTTTCTATCATCATGACGTGCGGAACTGAACGCGATGTGTTAAAGTGTTTAGAAACAGCTCGTACTTCTGCTGCAGAGAGAGGTAATTCACACACCGGGCACCTGAATGAAGCGGCGAGCCGTACGATTAGCGAGCTAGTCAGTATTATTAGCGGGATTACAGCTGTCACAACATTGTGTTGCCACGTCGTTTTCGTAATAGTAACTGGACAACCGCATTTTCAATTATAAATCTATGCGGTGGGGCTTGTAGTCACTTTGGCTAATTAGCTAGCGAGGTATGGCTTCATTGCGCTGTTTTGTTCAGTGATTTTAGTCTGGTTGATGCTTTAGCTTTAGCCCGTGTCCTACTGTACGTCTCCCTGTATCCATGGATGCGGAAAGGACAGAGAATCCCTCAACCAACACGTACAAGGCAGATGTTAGCGTAAGATATCGCCAGCTAATAAAGACAATCGATATAGGCCATTTTAAGATAATCTCCATTAAAACACGAAGCTGTTATGGCAGTTGGTTTGGAGTATTTTGGTCGGTTCTGTCAAAGAAAATCGCTGATATTGTTAGTTGAATGAAGGCTGAAGGATAAAACCTGAGATCAAAACCTTTTAATAGGACTGAATCTTTGCAGCAGTATTGCTGCGATACTGCAATGCACGTCTAAGGTTCATAAATCATTCATTTACATGTTTACCATAACAAACAATTTGATTACACACAATGTACTTGTTTATTTCTTTATGCAATCCTATATTCATTAGAGAATCAGTTCTTTGTGTGTGTCAACAAATGTCAGAAAACAATGACAATAATGTACTTTACTGGGCGATTGACATATGTTTGCATTTCCCCTTATAGCAACAGTTTTTGAAAATAATATGTTTTCTATAACTGGCAAACAGAGAACAGGCTCTCTATGATACAACTAAACATGCATATTAAACACAAGGCTGGCTTTAGGCATTCTTCTCATAGTCTTGTTATACAGATTGAGAGGTTATGTTTGAGTCACAGTCCTGCAGATAAAGTGAATTGTATTCTTTTTTGCAGGCCTACACTAATCCTGTTCCGCAAGGATTTGACTGTATTTAGCTCCATCAATTTTGCCTTTCACCCTAGCAGTGACAGTCAAAAAAGAATCAGGACAGGTTCTTATCTTGCTTGTTCTGTGCACAGGACATCCACAGTACAGTTCAGATTCATGTAGCCTTTACATAAGGCCTGTCACAGTTTATGGATGCAGCCAATAAAATTCAGCTGGCAGTCATTATAGATAGGGAAGTCTTCCTGATCAAACCAATTTAAAGCATCTACATTTAACCTTACAGTTACAACTAAATTAAATAACCTTAAACTTTATAGATCTGTTAATTTAAGTTTACAGAATAATCCATTCATTTATGCATTTTGCATACACTTCTATGGCACTTTAATCGAAATCGGCTTTAGATGCAGTGAATTCAAGGTATACATTTTATCAGTATGTGTGTTCACTGGGATTCGAACCCATAACCTTTGCACTGCTAATTCAGTGCTTTAATTGATCAACTACCAGGCCCACTAGGAACACTAACATCTAACTCTGGTTTTAGTGAGGCACCAGGCCCACTGATGTGACGTGTGACGCATCTCTGGGTGTGCTCGGTCCACTCTGAAGCATCAGGATGAGTGGAACAGGGGAGCAGGCTGATATTTTGGCTGTGGGGAGCATGGTCCGGGAGCGATGGAGAGTGGTGAGTTTCTTTAAGTGAGCCAGATTTAGCAGGATCTTTTTCAGATTGTTACAAAGCCGAATGTTACAATAGTAGAACTGAACAACAGTAACAGGACACCTGAGAAAAACAAACTAAGGATTAAAGATCCAGGATTTGGATTTCAGTGTATTTAAATCATCACTGTTAGATTTTTGGTGGCGTCATTCGAATGATACACTGCAGGTGTGTGGGGACATGCTGACACCAGCACAGAAAATTATACAGCATGCTGACAGTTTATCACATGACACTGCATTGTATTTCATGACACAAATACTGTCTCGCTAGCATGTTTTTTATTGCAAAAGCATAAAACTAAATAAAACTTGCAAAAGCATTTCATAACTAAATAGAACTGTCATGTAATATTTGTGCTCTAAAAAGTTTAAAAACATTCTGTTGGAGTAAAGGAGAATTTTTTTTTATTAGGATTTCTGTTTCGTTCTTTATTCATTCACGTTTTTCTTTGCTGTCTAGCTGAAGAAGATTGGTGGGGGTGGTTTCGGTGAGATTTATGAAGTCTTGGACCAGGTGAACCAGGTCAATGTAGCTTTGAAAGTGGAGTCTGCACAGCAACCCAAACAGGTTCTGAAGATGGAAGTAGCAGTTCTTAAAAGGCTTCAGGGTAACTCTGAACACCAACTTCGATGCATGACCCTCTTTCATCAAATTGTAAATGAGGAGAGAGTATGGATTAAACAAACATGAAAATATTATAATCTCACCAAATGCTTTTTTATTATAATGAGCTATTTTTAGAACCAACAAACAGTTACACATTGGCACAAAGGAATATTATTGGAACGTATTATTGGATTTGTATAACATTCATAATTGTTTTGATTTTGTAGGTAAAGACCACGTCTGTCGTTTTGTCGGGTGTGGACGCAATGACCGGTTCAATTACGTGGTTATGGAGCTTCAGGTAGGGTGTCAGATTATTTATTCTTGTTTATGAAATTAATAGCAATGAGAAATCATAGAAGCTCAGCTTGATCTTCATCCGTTGACATTAAACTACAGGGAAGGAACTTGGCAGACCTTCGACGCACCATGACACATGGCACATTCACCGTCTCCACCACACTCAGGCTGGGCCGACAAATTTTAGAAGCCATCGAGAGCATCCACTCTGTGGGCTTCCTGCACAGAGACATTAAACCAGTAAGAGTGCTCTGTTGATGAGAGACAGAGTGTGCTCTCTCACAAACAGCCCTTGGCATTAAGGGCTTTTTAACTTGGATAATAATTCATGTGTTAACAGCGCCTCTATTACATTATTTATTTTGCCTAATAAAAAAAAAAAATCACCCTTAAACCTTTATTTTTCAAACAGTCCAATTTTGCGATGGGGCGACTAGCCAGTACGTGCCGAACCTGTTATATGCTAGATTTCGGTTTGGCACGCCAGTTTACAAACTCATCTCAAGAAGTCCGTCCAGTGAGTATTTACAGATTTGTTTTAAAACTATATTTGTGAAGCATCTTATTACCACTTCAAGAGTGCTATTGTAAAAAAGTGTAATATTGTCTTAACTGTTTTTCTTAGCCACGCCCAGTGGCAGGGTTCAGAGGAACTGTCCGTTATGCCTCAATTAATGCCCACAAGAATAAGGTAACTTATTAATCTCTCCTTCTACTCAGACACATACTCAAGCCACTGAAGTATCCTTCACACATTTATGTTATGCAAATACTTCCTAACTAAAATGGTTTTCCTGCTTCATTTCATCCCTTCTTTTAATAAGGAAATGGGTCGACACGATGACCTGTGGTCTTTGTTTTATATGCTTGTGGAGTTCATGGTGGGTCAGCTTCCCTGGAGGAAAGTCAAGGACAAAGTACGTTCTGCCCCAGCCATAACTTTCCATGGATAGCAGATTGTCTGCTATTTGTTTTAATGAACTAATCTCATCCTGGTCTTTGCTGTAAATATAGGAACAGGTGGGAAACATGAAGGAGACGTATGACCATCGCCTCATGCTCAAACACCTCCCAGCTGAGTTTAGCGTTTTCCTCGACCATATCTCCAACCTGGATTATTACACTAAACCAGATTACCAGGTACTGAATTGGACTTTTGCCAGAGTTATTTATGAGTGTGAGCGATACCAATGAGAGACGTATTGAAAATTCACAATATGTTCATGTTGATTTTGGTGACAATATAGAATTAGGCACATAATGAATATTGATGATTTAAACTTTTTATTTGGCTAAAAAGTTTCTTAAAGACCTTTCGTTATAATATATATGATTTTTTTTTAAATATCAGCACAAACTCTTATTGTGTTGCAGCTCCTGATGTCAATATTTGACAACAGTATGAAGAGCTACAATGTGGTGGAAAATGACCCTTATGACTGGGAGAGAACAGATTCTGAGGACACGCTTAATGTTGGAACCCTGGGAACCACAGCCCAGCAGTTGACTCGCCTCACACCCGCATACATGGGGTAGATCTCGAACATCTTCAATGCAACATACTTAGATTTTGTTTCAGAACTAATTTGCCTATCAGTTTTCTGTTCATTATTAAAGGATTGACTTTCATTTCCCCCCCAGTATGGCCAATGCCTCAGCGATTCCCGGTGATCTGCAGCGCGAGAACACGGAAGATGTCCTTCAAGGTGAGCGACTCAGCGAGGCTGATAATTGTGCCCCAATCCCAACTCAACCTGCAGTGGATGTCTGGGAGAATGTGGAGCAAAGTCGTGACCGAAACCTCAACCACGTTCAGCCGCTAATCAGAAAGGTAGTTGCTGCAGGAGGTTAAACGTTAATTTGCTTGGAATGCAAAGATCAGAAATACTCATAAATTCTTTGTGTCTGATCTCAGGTGGCTAGCGAAGAGGAGCGAAGTAAAGAGGGCAACCAAAGCCCCAACAGTGGCTCCATTCAGGGGTCTCCCAGACGGGTGCGCTCGGAGACTTTGCTCATTGACCGCGTAGCTCCTCTGCTAAGAAGGATGCGCCACAGCCAGAGCATGGGCCTGGACAAAAGACTGACCCCTGAGCCTAAACCCACTCTTGAACGTTTCTTAGAGGCCTAGTCAGTATTAAACACAGTCTTCATACTTATAAATGTCAATTGGTCAGCCAATTTGAGACCTCATAACCACTTATTCTATCGTTTTCTTGTTGTATAGTTTAGGGAAACAGCGGCCATGCCTGCCCCAGGACAGGTCCCTGTGTCGGGTTGAGCAGGGCTCTCTGGAGGATGAAGAGGGGGCAGCCAGCAGTGGTTACGTGGCCGTCAACCTCAGCCCGGTCCCCCAGGAGGGTGACTCACAGGAGTGGGTCCTAGTGGAGCTTGAAGGTGGTAGTGGTTCAGCTGGCTCTAAACCTGACGAGGAGGAACGCTCAGGGATCTCACCACGCTCCTCCAGCCCTCTCGCCCTGCCTCGGACCTGGTCTGACCCCCTGCCCCAGCGCACTAACAGTCTGACTGGCTCAGGAGACTTCCATACAGGTGCCTGCCACACTGGACCTCCGTTTGCTAGATTACCAGGTTTGTCTGGCGTGACAGGCATATCTGGCCTAACTGGACTAAGGAGACTGCCCACAATTCAGCCTGCATCAGTGGTCCATCTTAGCAGGACGCATCTTGAGCAGGTAGGTGACTCATGTTACCTTCTAAAGTGATTTTGAAACATCACATTATTTGAAGTTTGGTGTAGTTGACCCTAAAATGAACAGGAATTTTTAAAGGGTCTTCACATAGCTCTTTTTCATGTAGCTCTTTTATGTTGTTAACGTCTGAGAACTACAGAAAGAACCATGACTGTAACCTGGTATCGAAACTACTAAGGGGGACAATTTATCGCAACATTCCTTGTTGTTAATTTTTTTTTTATTCTGTAAATGATGTCAATTTCAATTTTTTTTGCATAATTCACAGTGTATCAGTAAGCAGTGATTGTTTATGGGTGCATTGCAGTGGTTTTATTTCCACAGCACTGTCCTGGATTTTGACCAGCAACTGGAATTTACACATTACTTTATATCAAAAACATCAATAGACAGAGTGATTCTGCCACAAAACTCCAAACACAAGCCAAAATGTGGGTTCTGGGGAAATATTGCATGCTCGAGCGGAGATGTGTGCTATGAGAAAACAGATTTTTCCTGCAGAGCCCCATTAATAATGCCTTGTCTCCTAATACTTTTCCCTTTACAGTCATCCAGTGCAATGCTACAGTCTGTTCAGTCTCAGCAGAAGACAGTAGCTGAATCTCAGCCTGACAACCCTGCAGAAAAAGAGCACAACCACGTGCTGGCAAACGTGGTCTTTAAAACCCACAATCAGCCTTCCAATCCTGCAAATGAAAACATTGGACCTGTTAAGGCCTCTGAGAAGGATGTAGAAAGTGACTCTGGCTGTCCTGATGGAGGACCTTCTTCAACCCCTAACCAGGGTGAGATAACCGGACACAGCGTTGATGCGGCTCCGCCGTCCCCTCGCGAACTATCCCCACGAGCTAGTCGCATTCCGGTCCGTGACCCAGACTCTCCAACCCGGAGGGGTTTTCCGGCTCCGCTTTCCCCATCGCTGTCACTGTCATGCGAGCACTTCCCCTCCGCGCTTCTTCGCGACAAGTTTGCCTTTCCTGCTGGCTCCCGCGGGTCTGACTGGCAGGGGGAGGAGCCGCTTTCTTTGTCATCTTCTTCAGGCCCTCTGTCAAGCAAGAGTAAGATACCGAGACCCATAAGCCCCACACTAGTGCCAGATCAGCTGTCGGCTCGTTTTATTCCTCGGCCACCACCAGGAAAACCGCCCCTTCGTACAGGTGGCGAAAACAGGTGAGAGAAGTGAAAATGCTAGTGTTATATTTGTGTTACTTGTGCATTTTGTGCACAACAATTTGGCATTTGTGTGCCATTTGTTGTGCATATGCACTCAGTACTTGAGCACTCTGAAGTGACAATTCAAGACAACAATAATTGTTTTCAACAGTGATCAAAAAATTAGTAATAACTACACAAAAACATGTCAAAAAAGACATTTTTAAAAAGTGTGCATTTAAGAGTACTTGATTGACTTACCAGTTAATCTTTGATTCATAGTGCCTTTACTGTTGTGTGTTAGCTTAGTAGAATGCAACCAGCTAGTTTTACTGCTAACTCTTAACAGTGTAATTCTCTGCACCAGACGCAGACGCTACCGCATTCGTGCTAGCAGCACTGGTGACACAGATCTCCTGGACAACCTCACTCAGCTTATGCAGGAGCGAGGTGGGCTGGCCGTCAGCTCCTCCTCTCGTTACCAGCGCACCACCTCTTCCTCTCTGCAACGCTCGCTAAGCTCCTCCCCTTCCCGTTTTGAGGGCGGTCACAGCCAGTCACCAAGTAGCTGTTCAGCCTCCCCGCCGCCTCGAATCAGTGACTTGCGACTGAATCATGGGTCAGGGCTCTGCGCCAGGGTCAGAGCAGGAAGTCCTGAAGGCAAAGTCACAACCAAAAAGAACAAATAAAGAGAAAAACATGCAACTGATGGGGAAGATTGTCAGTAATTTGAAGGTGGTTTTGGGAATGTTTGAAGTAGCTTTTAATGACGGTATCAAGAATGATGAACTGTAGCCTTTGTATAAACTGTGTTTTGATAAGTAGAAGGATAAAAAACAATGAAACAATGGTTGTGATTACTTGAAAGCATCATGTTTCAGTCATTTTATGAATATTGTCAATATGCTGAACTTTCCACTGATACTGTGTAATTTTCACTACATAAGTTCATTAGAAGAGTTTTAATTTATTTTACACTTAATAGTTTGTGCCAATTATTTTTTTTGTTTTTCTATTTGTAATGTATCTGACCTTTTTCCTGTCTTCTTTCCACATTCTGGTTTACATTACATGCGTCAGGTTTTACTTTTCAACAGTATGAGGTCACTAACAATGAGAGTGTTTGACGTTCGAAAACAGTGGGGCTGATAGTAACTCATTGTATTCTGTCAAACAGATGCATGATTTAACACTTATGGAAGCACCTGATACAACTCTAGCCTTATGTTTAATTATATCATTTATCATTAATCATTTATGTTGTAATCTTTTGTCACAATTTAATCCTCAATTCCCATTTTGATCGACTTCTATACAGTGTAATATCAGTCTATGTATAGATACATTTGATCAAGCAAGCATGTGTATATATGTATTTCAGGGAATGTATGTACTTTAAACTGTATCATCTTTAGAATGTATTTATTTATGGGGATGTGTTAACTGTATGTTACGATGTAGCTTTATTACTTGCTACAGAGTGAATTTGCCATCACATTAAGAGGCAGCAACCTTGCAATTGCCAAGTATAATCTCTTCCATCCCTGTACTGTAATATCATACTAACTCTGTAAATAATTATAACTTACCGACATACTGCAGTAAAACACGATGGACCCTTAAACCGAACAAGGAACTCTTGTTTCAAAACACTATAGTCTCTTTAACATTACATAACATTAACATTTAACATTACTTGAAAACATCAGCAAAATAGATTAATGGTTTGCAGTTAGCGAGATTCTATTTTGGGCTTTATTGAGTACAAGATCCATGAAGATGTACAGTGAAAGGGATTGTGGGTACCGGGTCATTACCACAACTTAGAATTCATTGTGTGCTGTGCAGCTAGAATAGTATTGTTTTGCTTTGTCTATTTTGTCCAGAAATGCATTTATTTTAAAAGCATCAGTATAGACCCATAACATCGGTATGATGGATGTGTGCATCTTAAGAATTGTACATAAATCTAAACTGTATATAGATATAAATATATTAAGAAGAAACTCCACTTCATGCTTCATGTACTGTATTTTGCTAACAAATATTTCAATCATGCATAAAATGTCACCATGTTGGAATGTATATGTATTCATATTAATGGAATAAATAAGTACTCTTTAGTACCTGATGCCATTAAGGTTGACATTGGAGTACGTTGTCATTTAAAACATGAATGAGCATACAATGCATGTAGTTTCTTTAGACAAAGCATACAAAATTATTTTATTGGTGTAACACTAAAAACAGCATGACACTATACAAAATAATTAAAAATGAAAAGCATTTATTCTTGGTTGCATCATTTTAAGCAGTCATCTGCCTAATTTAAATATCCTTTGTTTATCTGTTTTTCTCTGTACCACAGAGTGATACGGGTGTAAACCTGTCTGTGTTTCTGACACACTGTTAATCCACTCAAACCTAATCTGGTAATCTCGTTTCCACCAATCAGGTTAAAAGTAAATCATTAGGGAAGAAACAGAGGATCATGAAACAAACACAATCTTAAGGAACAATAATTCCTAATGAAGTTTAATTTTCATGAATGACCTCTCAACCTCATGTACTTTTATGAGTACTGTGTACCTAGATGCCTCCAGGAACAAGTAGAAGCAAAGAACATGATGCATTTAGCAATGTATTCTCCTGGAAGAATACATTACAACATGTGCGCAGTTTTCCAAGCGTATATAAAACTCAGCATGTGTCATGGCTCTTTTAAAACATGCATCACATGCGCTTCACTATGACTGCAACTGTGCAACTGCTTTAAAACAGAGATGCTGTTTGCCTGGGGTCGTCTGGCAACACACTGATGGAATCCTCCGCCTTTCCACACAACATACACAACATTGTGTATTCCTGAAAACAAACACAATTACATTTTATTTTTCAGCTAAAGCCTGCCGAAATGCCTCAACCTTCTAGTACAGAGGCACACAAGCCAAAATGGGTCGCAGCTCTGCTGTGATATAAAGTATATAGATATAAAGTAAAAAGTTGTATTTTAGGCTAATTCATCTGTCATTTGTTTGGCTAGTCAATAAGGCATGTAAAGTTCTTTTAAAAATAATGGATTATATTTAGGTTTGTGTTTCAACAAACCCATTCATATGCCATCAAAACACTTTGAAGAGGACTTTTTTTTTCAAAAAAACTTTTTTGTCCTTTTGAAGGTTTAGAAAAGTTGATAGGTTTACAGTATGTTGGTGTTGCATCTTAACATACAGTGTATAAAATATGCACATGTGCAGAACATGAAGCAAAATCCGTTGAAACCACTGTTGTAATATATAAGTTCCATGAAACAACATTTATCCTAATTTTAATTGTTCATATATTGTGGTAAAAGTGTCTTACCTGATAGTCATCCACCACAGTAAACGTGTATTCATGTCTGGCTATAACATGGTCACAGTTCTTGCACATATCTGAGAAAAAGCAAAGGTTACTCGTGTTTCAAATCTTTGTCTGTGATGTTTCTGAAATTATTCACATTCTGTGATGTGATATTACTTACGCAGGTAGGTAACAATCTCCTCCTCGTCTTCATTCTCCATAGTCTTATCACTGATCAGCACAAAGTCTCGTTGGTGACAATTTGCGCAGCCAAGAAAATTCATGAGATATGAACCATTTTCCAGACAGGTGTTACCCTGCACACATAACACGTGAAAAATAAGCAAATAAACATTAGATCTATAGTTACAAACAAAAATATAATTTAAAGACTCTTAAACTATTCTAAAAAGTTAAATAACATAGTTTTACCATAACCTGATCATGAGTTACTTCATCTTAAACTAATGATTATATGAGGGTGTAACTTTAAAGTAATCTGGCAACAAGACTGGGGCCAGATTTACGAGCAGTTGTTTGAAGATTAAACTGTCAACAAGGCCATTAAAGGAGCAAATACTAGAAAGAATCGCGCACATATGATAAGAACTCACCCTATCGGGATATTCTTTCTGCACACATCCAGAACACATTTCGCAAAAGACAACTAAGGAAATAAAAATACAGAAGAAATTGTAAAACTGAACCAAGCTGCTTCCGCGTTTGTCTTTTTCACTGAACAACGTATACAAGCTCTTCTTCTTTTAGTGCCCCCAGTGGTGAGATCTGTAACAACAACAGATGTCTATGAAAGCCAGCTGTTTAAACATGCAAGTTTATTTTTTTTTATTTATTAGTTTTTCTTTTTATTTAATATAAATAAAATAATTGCTCGTTTTTATAAAATTACAAAATGTGCTAAAATGAGCCATACTGCAGACTATCCGGTGTTAATGTGCAGTGACGTCAGGCGTTAGCCAATGGCGTTAAAGCTCTGTCAAAATCCACAATCAACATTTCGTCATTATAGTCCACGTGTGATTCAGAAAACACGTGGGTTGAGATCGCCACGCTCTATAAACTTTATAAAAGTGCTGTTTTGGGAACAGGATTGTTGTTAACAATATATCCTAATATCAAGATGTGATTGTCTCATAATATTAGTGTTTGGGATTACACAGCCTGGGGATCACGCCGGGATGGCAAGAATGCATTCTTCTAGAGTCATTGCTCAGAATGTTAACATAAATAAATAACATTATTTAAAACACATATTGAACAAAACTACCTTACCCCTAGTCAGTGAATGGGAAATCTCTATATGTCCGTGTTTTTGCTGTACGTACTAAGATAGCGAATTTTAGATCATAAGCAGTCATGAACTACAAGACGGAAGAAGAAACGACGACCAAACGTAACATTGTGAAGATATGTTTTACCAGCTGTCAACAATCTGCAGGACAGGTTGACCTATTTGGTTAAGAATTGTTACTAAAAAAACTCAAGAATGACAGTTCCTTCACTTTTTGTAATAATAACAATTATTGTATGTTGTATTAATTGCTTAATATTTGTTTGTTCCACAGAATTTCGTCAGACACAGCCGGACAGACAAGACATCTGAACAAAACAACGACAGGTATGAAACAAAAAAGCATTAGTTGTCTTTCTCAAATACAAATAAAGTTACAAGTAAATACGTGTATACATTTTTATATATTCTCACAGTGACCAACAGTATAAGCGCGAGGCTTGCGGTGTGCTTGTGACGGGACTACAGAAGTACAAGAAGCATCGGAAATACAAACATAATCAGTCCAGACCCCAGGGCAAAAGACAGCAAAAGAAAAAACATACTGTGGACTTAAATAATAAACCTAATGATGTTGATCTTAAAACCCCTCGTATTAAAAAACAGCAGAATAAGTAAGATTGTCATCTCATGCATTCAAGACATCCAATGGTGTGGTTAATGATTTAATTATACGTTTTGATAAAGCTTCAAAGTTTGTGTCTTGTAAGCAAATTTTCCTATATCCATGTAGGAAAAAACGAAAACGTCTGCAGAGATGTTTTGTCTGCTGTCATAGTTTCCCTTTACAGGTAATTATTTTGGTGAAGTAATTGTTTTTTAAATGGGATTTTCTCTTGAAAGCAACAGTACTGTAGTAAAGCCTAATATAATTAGCATGGTTATTTTACATTAAATTAAAAGCATCCAAAAATGGTTGGCTTATGATGTAATAACAGTGATGGTTTATTGCATTATAGTTTCATTTCCACTATTTTATGGTAATATTTAAGCTCGTTGTGACTATGAAAATTTCCTAGGTGCATTCTTTAATAATTACCCTTGTTGTTTTCACAGAAACTGGATATACATATGCATAGTTTTGTCCACCATCAGGCAATTGAGAAATTAAAGGGCAGGTATGGAACTACAAAACACTGGTTGTCACATCCTGCTTATGAATATTTAGTTAAAAATTCTGCTTTTTGTTTTGCAGTGAACAAATACATAAGTGCTGGGCCTGTGATATGTCTATGACCGGAATACAGCAGTACAAGATGCATATTAGCACCGCCAATCACAAACACTTGATGGCAATTCTAAATAGGAAAACAAATAAGAGTATCGTGCACTATAACATTGATGATGAGCTGAAAGACGCTTGTGTGCAAAGAGATCAGGAAAAGTAAGCTTGTACACGTTATTCATGTTTTAAATGGGGATTGTTTCACAATTAGCGTTTAGATTAGGCCAGGGGAGGTCTAAATATGTACTAGGTAAATAAGGGCCTTTTTACTTGGTTAGTCCTTGTTTTCCTTACTCCCTAGTCTATTGCTAATTTATTAAAGTTAAGCAGTGTCTCTGGAAACATTAGACTGAATTATTTTAAGTAAAATTAGCCTATTTCTGATTTAACTTAATCCCTGTGTGGCGAACCGTGCCGTGATGTTGCTTGTTTGTCTCTGATAAGATTTCTGAAGAGGAGAGAGAAATGGAAGAGGAATAAAGGCAAAAAAGCAGAATGCCAGCAGCTTAAAGAAAAGAAGTTCATTCAGAATGACCAGACAAAGAACAAGAGTCAGAGCGTCCATTTCACAATACCTGTCCGGGCACATGCAGAGTTCACAAATGATGAGGTGCCATTATCCTGCTACTTCAGTTCTTGGGAAGGGCAACAGAACTCCTCGACATCCAGGCCAGACCAAAAAAGGAGACAGGAGAGCATGTTTGATTTGAACAGTTTAAATTGCCCAGTTGTGAAAAGGCTTTATCCTCCATCAAAGGTTCCTGCTGAAGAAATATCTGCTCGTGTTGAATGTCCCACACCTAATAAAAAAGTGGCACGTATATGTACAGATAAGATGACTTCAAAAAATGAACTTGCCTTTATTGATTTAACGTGTTCTCCTAAATCAGTTAAGAGAGATGATGGTCACATTTCCACAATGTTTGGGACAATTAAAAAATCAACAGACTACCAGAATGTTAATATTGGATCAGAACTAAGCGTAAAAAGCTGCACCAAAAAGATAGTGAGGCAGACATGCAAATCCAACTATAATGAAGAGATGGATCAGCAACCAGAAACAAGCAAGATGCACGAGAGAAAAGAAAGGCTGGTTAAAGGAACTACATCTAAAAAATCCATGAGCATTCACAGCCCTGAGGAAAGTAGACCGAAGACTTGTTCTAATGATGTCACTCTTGCACTGAGAAACAAACAGAACCAGATAAATGCAAATACCAAATTGCAACAGAAACAAGACATGCGGGGGTGAGTAATTTAATTTAATTTTTTACATTATTTTAATAATGCAAATGAATTTTTCCGTCACTATTTGAGGTTAGGAGGTTGTGTACTCATAAAAAGTCTGTCTTATTAAAACTTACCATTCTTTCAGTCTCTAGAGAAACATCATTAAACTAACTTAAAGTTTAAGAGACATACAAAGAGACATGCAAAGTCACCTGGATCAGGATTAGAATTCATGCTCAATTTTCAGTGGTCATTAATCCTGGTGATTTTGTATTTTGATTGTTAGCAGAGGTCAGTGAATTGAGCTGAGTGCAGTGCTGTGGGGTTAGGACCATAAAGTTATGCAAAGAGATGGAATTTGTTAGCATGTTAAATCAGAGAGTTTGTCCTGAATGTAAATAATTTGAGACATTGTCTCAGATAATTAATCATTGTTTTGATTAACACATTTAGTGGAGACATTAAAGGACCAGAGGCATCAGCTGTGTCCCTTGAGGCCAGAGAAGAGACGGCTGAGAAGATCAGAGGATTGGATAGCAAGACTTCAGCAGCCGGAAATGATTTGCAGATTCAGAAAGTTCAGCCAAAAACAGAGCATGTAACACTAGAGAGTCCCAAGAATTTTCAATCCGTCCCCTCCAACCTCCAGAAACCCAGAAAGAAGAAACAGGTATAAAAAATTTTTTAAGCAAAGTTAATAAGCATCTGTAATGTGTTGAAATGTCTGAAAGTTTTGTCCATTCAAATTTGCTTTAGGAAATTTCAAATATTAGTCAGGGGAATCCTGAGGCAAATGATACATCTAGACAAGGTGAGTGTTGCTTTTTCTACAGCTGTTATTAGCATTTTAATACAATTTTAATTAATTGAAGTTATTTACTGTGTTAAATTAATTATAAACTCATACAAGTCAATAAAGTGGCATAAACTGACCAGTAATACACTAGGTGCAACTAATAGGTGCATCTCATGATGGTGTGTGTGTGTGTGTGTGTGTGTGTGGTGTGTGTGTGTGTGTGATTCCTAGAGAATGTGACCAAGTTAATGACAATGTGTAAGAGAGAGGAGAACCTCAGAAGTTCTTTGGAGAATGTGGGTGAGCAGCTGTTCCAGGCGTATTCCACCCTGCAGAACACCTACACAGAGGTCCAGCGCCTCCTAGCAGTTAAACAACAGGTATAT
>JAZGTK010000799.1:0-52095 GCA_036877625.1 Ambastaia sidthimunki
GTGTCTGTGTGTGTGTGTCTCTGTGTGTGTGTGTCTCTCTGTGTGTGTGTGTCTGTGTGTGTCTCTGTGTGTGTGTGTCTGTGTGTCTCTCAGTGTGTGTGTCTGTGTGTGTGTCTGTGTGTCTCTCAGTGTGTGTGTCTGTGTGTGTGTCTTTGTGCGCGTGTGTGTGTGTCTGTTTGTGTGTCTTTGTGCGCGTGTGTGTGTGTTTGTGTGTGTGTGTCCTTTCCTGCCATGACACAGCAGTTTCTGTCTTACAAGATCTCAACCCATAATCCTCATTACAGCTGCCGGATCATCACCAGAAGACGTTTGCTTGCACCTTAAACAAAGCGTTTCTTTCTGCGTTGTCATGGTTTCGGCTGACTGCACAGATTGTGTGATCACAAGTGTAGCAGTTTGATAATGACACTTTATTTCTAGTGAAGAAGTTTTTTAGATTTGTATATTTTCTGGAGAAAATATCAGTTCTGTTCATCACACTTCTTATTTCTGTTGGAGTTTTTTTTCTGATACGTAATGCTGAGGGCTTGGCGTTTTGAACTATTTAAAGGCTTGTTTACATGTTTTGTTCAATGTATTAAAGTTTCAAAGTGGCTCAGAAAGTGTTTTCATAAGAGTTCATAGTCTGATGAGATTAGTGCTTATTTTTCTGTTCTTTTAATTTGACTCTCTTCAACAGCACAAACCTCCCTTTGAAGTCAATGATCTCTTTGAGGACATTAAGGATGGGGTGAAACTCTTGGCTTTGTTGGAGGTGCTGTCCGGACAGAGATTAGTGAGTGTTACTGTGATGAAATCTCACTACACATAATCCTTCAGTCTGAGCTTCTGTGTTGAGTTACTGCAGTGCTGATGAGCTTCTGTGCATCTTCAGACAAGTGTCAGTTATCAAAGTTAATCCTCTCGCCTGTTTCTGCAGCCGTGTGAACAAGGCCGACAGCTGAAGAGAATCCACTGGGTGTCCAACATCGGTACTGCACTGAAGTTTCTGGAGGGCAGGAGGGTAGGTGACCACATACATGCTCAGCCTCAAAACATCAAAACAGGGCTGAATATTGGTCCCATGAAGCCCCTGCCCCCCCCACACACTTTCAATCTTAAGTATTCAGACATAGATTTTTGCAAAAATAATAAATAGTAAATATCTTAGTAATGTTAATTTTATTTATAAAGTCACTGTGTTGTAACAGTGTAGGAATGTGCAGGTCTTTATGTGAAGGGAATCTGGGGCTCTTGGTGAGTTTTGTTCCTCTGTTGTCTCTGTGTGTCTTGAGGCTGTGGGGCCCCTGACAGTCTGTATGGACTCAGTCCATAATCCAAACGTAGTACAAATATTTCCAAAGATGTGGAGTCAGGCAGTCTGTATGTCCCAGTCCAGCAGCCATTATTCTGTGTTCTAACTGTGTCCTCTCTCCTGTCATGCTGTGTCTCAGTCTGTGTACAGAGGATCACCGGTCAGTACTGTATCCAGTCTCAGCTCTCACCAACACCTGCTCTTGTTACACATTTCTGCATTTGATGATGTCCTGTATGCAGCCGACAGTCTCATTATTTATTCATGTTTGCTAAAGCTGTTACTGGCTGAATTTTTGTTACTGGCAGAATTATTTTTCAGGAAGTTTTTTATTGTGTTGAGTTTAAAAGCATCTCTTATATGTCCTAAACTGGCTGACCATGAGCGAAATGATTCTCTGATTTAATCACTGATTTCACACATGCTTGTGTACATTCATACTGACATTTTAAAACATATTGGGCCACTTCATTTTTAAAGCATGTTCTTGAAACATTCTTTAAATAAACACTTAATCACTTAATTATTCTGAACGGCTGAATTTATGTTCTTCTGCTGTTGTGCTTTTTCACCACAGTATGTGACTGGTAACCTGCTGCTGAAACTTTACTGTAATTCTGTTTAAATAACAGAAGTTGCTTGTACAGTGTTTAATACTGTAAAAGTAAAACTAGACTTGCTAGAATATACTGTAAATTTAACAAGATAATTGTTTTACAGTGTAAATGCTTGCAGGTGGGACAGTTTAGTATAACATGTTAACATGTTTATGTTCAGCTTATTGCACATCTGAACATTAATTTATGAGCTTTTGTCATGAGAAACATTTATGTTTATGTTGCAGATCAAACTGGTGAACATTAACGCCACTGACATCGCTGATGGACGACCGTCTATTGTTCTGGGGCTGATATGGACCATCATCCTCTACTTCCAGGTGAATGTTGAAGATGATACAGTGGAGATGTTTATAATGGTCATATGTGAGTGTAGGTGGATTTTGAAAGTCTGACCTCATGTTTGCAGATTGAGGAGTTGACCAGTAACCTGCCAGCCCTCCGGTCTTTATCCAGCAGCCAGTCTTCCGTGGACAGCATGGCCAGCTCAGAGACGGGCAGCCCACCCATGAAACGGAAGGTCACCAAGTTTCAGGGCAATGCCAAAAAAGCCATGCTGAGATGGGTCCAAACCATGGCAACCAAGTATGTCAGAATCCTCCATTAATTACTTTATAATGTTGACTCTATCAACAGTCTATAAATAAAATAAATGTTAGTTTAATAATTTTAGTTTATTAGTTTCTTAAAGCAAATCACAATGCATTGATTCTTTTGCACTACAATGTAAGTTTGTGGGGCAAGTGAGCAATAGTTGCCCCATAGGCTTATAATATGTGTTTTAAAGAAAGGCTTAATCATTTGGGCATAATTTGCTGATAAAGCCGTTAATGAGTCTTTATCTCTGTCTGAAGTCGTCTGGGGATTGAAGTAAAAGATTTTGGTCCCAGCTGGCGCAGTGGTGTTGCTTTCCACTCAGTGATACATGCCATTCGCCCAGAACTGGTCAACATGGAGCTTGTGAAAAGCAGAAGTAACCGTGAGAACCTGGAGGAAGCGTTCAGTGTGGCCGAGAACGAGCTGGGAATACCGCGCTTACTGGATCCGGAAGGTACTGATCCGTTTTAAAATTCTCCCTAATTTTGCTTCAGTGTCTTTTCAATATCCTGTGCAATAAACAATATCCATTTATATCAGATTTTTTAAATACAAACAAATGAGAGGCTGAGCAACACATTTCTACATTTAATTTTGCAATGTTTTGACTAATATTAATGAAATATTGCTGATTTGTTTGGACATTAATGTAAGTAGATGTTGCATCATTACCCATCATAGCTTGTTTACAGACAGACGCTGTATGTAGGTCATGCTGCAATTCAAGCGTGACATCAGATGAGATCAGACACACAGCCGTGACATCATTATGTGTTCTGGCAGATGCTCTTTGAAGTCTCCATTAAAAGCATCAGTAGGACTCAGATCATTAAAACAATTAATATGTGGCACCAGGTCACCTGAAGATTCATCTTCAGTGTTAATCGATGCCTTCCAGTGCGTTCAGTGCAAAGACAGAGTTTAAATAAATCTGTCTTTTATGCAACCCCACAACAGAACATCACTCCTTTTTTAAAGACAAGCTTTTGAAGGTTATTTATCCCAGACATGGTTTGAACAGTTTAGCAGTTTAAATAGAGATTTTGCTGAATATTCTCAACAGCGCTGCTAGGAAGTTGCTAGGACATTCTGAGTGGATGCTAGGGTATTGCTAAAGTGTCATGAATGGTTGCTAGGTAATAAGTGTGGATTCCCAGCATGTGGCTGTTAGATAGCTACACAGGGTCACAACATTTTGATCACCAGCCCAGATCTTTTTTCTTGCAGATGTGGACGTGGACAAACCTGATGAGAAATCCATAATGACGTATGTAGCTCAGTTCCTGAAGCATTATCCAGACCCACACCAGTCTGAGGCTGATGGACATCAAGATGAGGTGTGTTGGGTGTTTATGATATATGAGCTAAAAATACTGCTGAAGTTATTTAATGACGTCATTGCTGTACAGCTCATTCATTTGTCACTAACTGCTTAGTTCAGCCCATCACACTATGGAATCCATTCAAAGAGCCATTGAACTCTAGAATCACACCCATAATGCATTGCTCTGTGCGCTCACCCTGTGTCTTTGTCTGTCACTCGCTGTACGCGTTTGTAGCGGCTCCGTTCCATTCCTACATTTGCTCTCTCTGTCCCCACATTACAGGTAAGAGCTGATTGCCTCACGCCTGCATGAAATCATTTTAGCGTACAGATCATTTTCAGGAAACTGTGAAAAGTACATGAACTGTTTTTTGTGTTATTTCTTATTTTAAAATCTTTAAAGAAATTATTTGAAGTCTTACTGCCATAATTAGCTTAGACCACTGTTAGGCTCCACCACAAAGGGTTAATTGATAATTAAATTGTGGGGACACAAACACACAGATGTGTGTGTAAACAGATGACACAGTTTCCTGGGAAAGACCTTCAGTATCTGAGTGCTGCTTTATTCCTCCTGTTCTCTGGCTTTTATCTCGCTAACATCTGAACTGTGTTGTGTTTGCGTGTCTCGTTGTGCTTCTGCTCTCCTGGACAGTATGACCCCCAAGATATTGAGCTAATGCTTGAGGTATGTTTACTGTAAAACAGGCTCATGATGGCTAAGAGCTTAACAAGATGTTTGGAAATTTGGGATGGTGGAAGGTCTTCACTCTTATTTCAAAAGAACCTTTCACTTCTGTTTCATACTCTGTTACTTGATGTGGGATCTTGGTTTCTTCCTGAAAACTCAGTGAACAAGCGTTAAGTGGTGGTTTTGTGCTGCTGTGCACAGAGAGAGGAGAGGAAGGTGCTGAGAGAGGTGAAGATTTGGCTGGATCAGCTGGAGAGAGACGTGCTGCGTCTGCAGGGTTCTGAGGAGAGTCTCACTGACAAATATCAGGTGAAGAGGAACTACAGGAAGATGTCCCTCATCTACAGCTGGCAGTCAGAGAATCATAATGTTGCTGTATTGTGGTGAACCCTTATGTCCCATTTAATTACTGACCTCTTCTGACCTTTTTTTGCTGCAGGCCTTTAAGAGTTTCCGTGTGCAGTATGAGATGAGGAAAAAACAGATCGAGTCTCTGCTGCAGCCGGTACACAGAGATGGAAAACTGTCAGTGGACCAGGCTGTGGTGAAACAGGCCTGGGATCAGCTGTCTGTGAGAGTATGTGCTTCATCCAGTATTGTTAACTGTCATAATGTCCAATAGCTTGAACGGCTAATCGTCAAATGATTTGTCTAAACATCATGTTATATCACTTTATTTGGATATGTGATAATCAGTTACTAAACAAGTAAATAAAAAACATCAGGGCTCAAAACTGTCCTCTTACCGTGATTCATAATGGTAAGTTTGTAATAATGATTATAATTTATAAGTTTGTGAACAGAGAGTTAACCTGGTTCCTGTATCACATGATGCTGTAGATGGTGCAGCGTTTGTAGCTTGTTCTTACAGCAGTTGTTTAGAGTTTAAGCTTGTGATCCACATTATCAAAATAACTCTGCAAGTAACTTGCAATTTGCAAATGTTTCAAACTGAGATGGCGATAGTGAGGCAAATGTTCTGTGTTGCAGCTTTAAAATAATTAGATAAAACTAAAAAAAAAATTAGATGTAAAAAATAAAATGGAGAAATGATATAATACAGTGAGCACATTACAGTGAGGACATTGTAGGTGTCGTGGTTGTTAATTAGAACTTTGAATGTTTGTAGTTTTTTATGAGAATAATTGGGCTCTTGGGCTGTAATGAAGTGTAAATCAGAGTGAAGGCCATTGATAGAGTTCATTACTGAGAAAACAGGTCAGACACACAGAGAGAGTTTTGTTCACAGAAACAGAGAACGCCACAGAGCGTACACAACAATCTGGCCAGTCCTCTCAAATAGAGCGGCATCAAAAACAAAAATCTCCTTTTGATACTTGTGGTGCTTTTGTGTGGTTTGTCAAGCTCTTAGACTGGCACATTCATCTGGATAAATCTTTGCCCGGCCCTCTGGGTGTGATTGGAGCCTGGCTGCACCGTGCAGAACTTTCCCTGCGTGAGGACATACCAATTCAACAGGCTCATGAGGAGACAGCCAACATCATCCACAGGAAACTGGAGCAGCACAAGGTTTGCTCTTTTCCAAAACCTCGTTTCTGAGGGACTGTGATTGTGCTCCTGTGAAGAGAAACTGATGTTTGTGGTTTGGGTTCAGGAGGTGTTGAAGAATTTGGAAGGACACAGACATGCGTTCCAGCAGATTCACAGAGACAGATCTGTGAACGGAGTTCCGGTTCCACCCGATCAACTTCAGGACATGGCGGAAAGGTCAGTTTCAGAATCCCTTCAGGATTTATGGCTTTTATAACTTTCGTACTGTGACGTCTTTCTTTGCGAAACTAAATATATTGTGAATTTTTTGTCTTTGGAATAATGTGCACTTATGAATCGTGCAGTGAATTTACTATTCATTGACTAATATTTCATATTTGACAGATTGAATTTTGTGACCACATCATCTCATGTACATCTGATTAAACTTGATTTCTGGGAGATGAAATATCGCCTGATGGCGTTTCTCATCTTGGCGGAGTCAAAACTCAAATCCTGGATTATTAAATATGGCCGGCCGGATTCAGTGGAGCTGCTTCTACAGAATTATATTGTACGTCCACCAGTTTCCCTTCTTAACCCCTTTATATCTGCTTTAAACATCACAAAACGTCCTGCCATTAATCTACTCTTTTAAATTTAGGCCTTCATTGAGGGACATAAGTTCTTTGAGCATTATGAAACCACATTTCGGACCCTGAAACAAGCTGCAGAGACGTACATGAAGTCTGGAGCTTCAGGTAAGATGTGTGGCTCTGTACATCCTCTGAGACTGGAGAAACATGCAGCTTTTAATCATTATTTTCCGGCAGTGATTCTGATCTATAGCAGCCAAAATTCTTTTGCTTTGTGATGCTTTTTGAGTTTCATTCTGTCAAACGGCATGATAGCTGTAAAACTTGTGCATTGGAGAAATGTTTCCTACACAGAAAAAAATTAACTGTTCTAAAAGTAGACTTTATATATTAAGCAATGTTCTGTCTGTCTGTCTGTCTGTCAGTTTTTACTGTAGCTTATACTCTGATTCACAGGAGCAGAAATCTTCTTGACTGATTTACATGCTTTGAAAACACACTGATGTATTAGTTTGTAATGTGCAATAGTATATTACTGATGGCAGGAGTTTTATTGCAGTGCTTGTAAAGCAGTACTGTAGCAATAATTCTTAAACGTTTTTAAACTTCTAACTTGTTAACTTTCTAGGATCTACATTGGTGGGCTACTGTATCTGTTTTTGATATACTAAAGAAATGTCCATGTTGTAAAATCTCTGATGTGGCCATTGTAATAAAGAATTCTCATTGGTCTATTAATATACTTAATTTTGATTGGTCTTTTTCTTTCTTATAGCCGTTTAACCATGAAGCTATCTTTACATTGCAAAAACTATTGTTGATTCTTTTGCACAGCTAGACGTGCTAACGGTTTATGACAGCTACAAAATTATTCTTTCATAGTCTGTTCTATTCTTTTCTGCCTTGCAAGCTCTGGTGTTTCCTTCAGGAAATGCATGTTTCCATGCTTCCATGCTTCATTTATAACATTTCTTTCTTGCAGCTGAAGATTGTGAAGGGGTGAATAAGTTTCTGAGTGACGTAACAGCGCAGTGGAGGAACCTGTCTGTGGAGGTTCGAAGCGTGCGCAGCATGCTGGAGGAGGTGATCTGTAACTGGGAGAAGTACAGCAGCACTGTGGCCAGTCTGCAGGCCTGGCTGGAGGACGCTGAGAAGATGCTCAACCAATCAGAGAGTGACAAACGGGTGTGTCTGAATTGCTGATTTACACGCTAAACGTTATGAAAGTCAGCGGTCGTTGTATAAACACGGTAAATTGTTCCGCAGGAGTTTTTCCGGAATCTTCCGCACTGGATCCAGCAGCACATGGACATGAATGATGCAGGAAACTTCCTGATCGAGACGTGTGATGAGACCGTTTCCAGAGAACTGAAGCAGCAGCTGCTGCTGCTCAACGGCAGGTGGAGGGAGCTGTTCGTCAAAGTTAAACATGTAAGACGTGAACGTTCTTCTACACCTTCATTTCTTATCATATTCTTAGTCCAGCTGTCTTTCAGTTTTAAAATGTTTTTCATATGAATTGAATTAGCCCCTTTTGTAGTAAACAGTTTATCCTTGCCAGTCAACCCACAAAATAAAATTTGTCTGTGATGTTTCATCAAAATCTGAAAACGCTGTTCTCCTCTGCCGGTTTTTCTCTATTGATGTTAGTTTTACAGTCAGGGCAGAACATCTTTTAGCTCCACCCCTCTGTTAGTCAGCTGCCATTTATCAATGAAATGCCTGCTTCTACATCCAAGCAATCAGTAAAACTAACAAGCCACACCTTCTGTTTTCCCATTGAAAATGAATTTCATTTCACTTGGAAGTCAGTCACAACTTCTGATTTCAGGTAAACTTTAAGGAGACGTGCGGGCAGTTATATGAGCTGGTTCTGAATTTAATACACGACCATTTTTAATTGACCTCTTTTGCAGCTTAGTGTTCTGAGTGTTGGAGGTTTTTTATAAAGTACATCTTTAATGTAAAGAGCACTGAAAATGTTCATGATGTGGTTCATGTAAATAATTTTATGTGTTGATGTTTCACCCATTGGTTCTCTTCAAGTATAAAGACTCTCATAATAATATCATGATTCTTTTTGTTAGTATGCGCGAGCGGATGAGGTGGACAAACTGAGGAAAGATTATGAAGATGGAATTGAAGGTTTGAAAGCGTTTATTGACACAGCCAATGAGAGGATGAATACTTCAGTTCAAGTGTCATTTCTGAACATCAGGACATATCTACAGGATGTTGAGGTAATCAGAAGCTTTCTGGAATACTTCATTCTGATAGGCTGATGATGGCACTCAGATATTATTGATAAACTGTAAAACCAACCGTTGTCCCAGGCAACCATTTTCCTACTGAGCTACTTTCATATCTCCCAGATCACACTGTGTGGCTTCATCCTCCTCACATAATAAAAGAGCTCAAACTCAAATTAAGGCTTTATATACATTAGTTTTTGGTACATATTGAGGCTGCACAATATTAAAATGATAGACAAAACGCAATGGGCAGATTGCAATGGTTTGCAATAACTCAATGATTTTAATACCTTAAAAAGTTAGTTTTAGGTTAATGTGGATAGCATAGAGATGCTACCAGAAGTTGTAGTGAAGCTTTCATTTGTCAGAAATAATGTGAAACATGATCATCAAGTTTTTAAATATGATAAAATAATTCTAATCAATTTTGCAGATTTAAAGCATTATCATATTGGATACCATATATCACCATATATCACATTATTCAGTAAGTTATATCACGTTATTTTCTTCAGTATGGTGCAGCTGTAGTACATACAGTAGCCATATAAGAAACAGGAGATTTTACAGCTGGTCTTTAACACACAATAACCCCCTGCGGGATTATTGACCCTTTGGGTCAGATAGTAGTTTGTGATCATGAGCAGATGATTGTACATGATCAGCTTGTGTACTGATGCTGTCACTCAGCCAGTTTATTCACAGATAAACACTGATGATGATCCAGTATCATGCAGTATCTTTGGAGATACAGTGTAAAATGTGATTAAAATGTCAACCCGATTCTCTCAGGACATCAAGCACAGAGTTCCGTCCATGGAGGCCGCGTATAAAACAGCCACACGTAACGCACAGCAGCTGACCAAAGACCTCTCAGAGGACGAGGTTGCACAGATGCTGGCTGCCATGGCAACCATCAAAGACGACCTCAGCAAGGTGCCTGACCCTGTGGCTTTTCTCATGGGCTGCCATGTTAAGCTTTTACTTTAACTTCTCCTTGTTTCATGCTTTTGACCTAAATGTCTCTTTCAGATCAAAGAGCGAGCATTGCCTCTGCTAAGAGACTCGCAGGCCATGCTGCCTCCTTTAGAAGAGATGGAGAAACACATCACTGGGTTCTACCAGTCACTGGAGAAAGCCAGCCGCATCACTTCCTCCCGAGACTCTGAGGCTCCTGGAGACTTCCAGCAGAAGTGTCAGGTAACTGATGCTGTTTATAGGTCACCAGCATGATGTCAACTTTAAACGTTTTGGTGAAGTAACTTGAATATTTCTGTTTCTGTCAAAATAATGAACAGGAGCTCGTTACATATCAACAGAGCTGTAAAAAATGTCTGTCAGTGATTGATAAAAACCATCAGGTCATTTTGAAGTCTTTGGACACAAGTAAGAACTTGAAACATCTGGACACATCACTGCTAGAAAGGAGAATTACTGAGCTTCAGGCTTCTTCACAGGTGGGAGCTGCACATCAGAAGATCAACATCATGTCTTATAAGCAATATCACACAGGAACATGTTATAGCAACAAAGTTACTTTACTCTTAATTTAGAATTTTGCACTTGTAGACAGTTGCAGTTGTCTCCATGTAATCTCATAGCTGTCTAAAAGAAACAGCTGAAACATTAAAAATATCTCATTTTTTCTTGTCACTTATGCATTTTTGTATGGTGAAGGCCATGGTGAAGGAGACCACAGAGTGGAAAAGACACGTGGAGGCTAACAGCAGCCTGATGAAGAGGTTTGAGGAGTCTCGTGTGGAGCTGGAGAAGGTTCTAAAAATAGCCCGCAGCTCCCTGACTGAGAGAGGAAACCCAGAGGACCTTCTAAAGAAACACACGGTGAGGAGAAGAACCCAGCAGTCTAATTCTGGTGCTTGGCAGGCAGACAGAGAACAGAGTTTGAATCTCATCCATCTCCAGAGACATTTCAAAGTTTGTTTTTGATTTTTCTGCAGGAGTTCTTCGGGCAGCTGGATCAGAGAGTTCTCAACACGTTTCTCAAAGCCTGTGATGAACTCACAGATATTTTACCAGAACAAGAACAGCAAAATTTACAGGAAACAGTCAGGAAACTGCACAAACAGTGGAAGGTCTGAAAACGTGTTTGTTTTTCCAGCATCAAAAACACAACATATTCTGTGACCCACCATGCTGCTGTTGTTGCTTGAGCTGTGCCTAATTTTTAAAACATTTTTTAAACATCTTACAACCAGATTTAACTTGTTTTTCTGCAGGATGTTCAAACAGAAATTCCCTTTCACCTGCTGCACCTGAAGATGGAGCTTGAAAAAAGCCGGTTGATGACATCAATGCAGGATTGTCAGGCTGAACTGGCCCGTGAAAACCGCAGCCTGCCGAGCGTGGGCAGCGAGAGGTTAATCAGAGAGCACAGGGTGAGACCTGCTTCCATCTGTCTCTGTAACATTGTCAGTGTGTGTATAGTCAGGCTGATGGAGGGTATGTTTCGCTAGATGTTCTTCAAGGAGAAAGGTCCACAGTCTCTTTGCGAGAAGAGGTTGCAGCATATGGAGGAGCTCTGTCTGAAGCTTCCAGACAGCGAACAGGCCCACCAAACCTTGGAGAACACCAGAAGAGCATTTGGTGAGCTCAAAGAGGAGATAGAGAGCACACATCAGAAACTCATGCAGCACCCTGACAAATGGAAGGAGTTTAACACCAGGTGAACGTCTGATCTTCTCCAGGGTTCTTTCTACTGTAGGTTAAGTCATTGCAGAATGATGTAATTTCTCTCCTCTTTGTGTTTGCAGGTTTTCTGAACTCTCTGCATGGGTCACGTCGAAGGAAAGTCAACTCAGACTTCTGAGAAACCGAGCTGGAGACCCCAGCAAGTTTGGCCAAGTCAAATCTACAATTGAGGTATGTAGGTGGACAAAGTGGACAACAAATGAATATGACAGATGTGTGAAATCTTTAGCGATTGTTCTCTGGTGATTTATAGAGTTTGAGAAATGACGCTGAGCTGCAGGAGGGAAACGTGAGCTGGTTAAAGACGCGTCTGGCCGCTCTGGTTGAGGTTTCCACACAGAGTGATGCCCAGCGACAGGGGGCCGCACTCAGAAAACTCTCCAATGACTTCAAGGGTCTCCTGACCTCACTGTCTGAGGTGAGACACTGTGCTTATACATTGAATGTTTTACATCTGTATATAGAGAATTTTATCTTTTTAATAGTTTCAGTTTTTCGCAGGATTGTGCAATGTTCTTTATTAAACAATGAAATACTGTATTCATCATGTTTCTGTGAGATCAGGTTATTTTCTGTACTGATGTACAGCCTACCACTGCTTTGGTTTGCAAACAAAGCAACTTGGTACCAGTAATATACTTTAATTGTAAACAACAATTCACTGTGAATTAAATTGGTGATTCATAAGAAGTTGTTTGTATTTGTGCTTCTCTTGCAGTCAGAGAAAGTTGTGCTGGCTGTGAGCGACTGTGTGCAGTTCAGAGAGGATGTGAAAACTACCCTGGAGGAGCTGACCCAGGGTCAGCAGGAACTGCAGTCAGAGGTCACCAGGATTCTCGAATCAGAGACTGTCAGAGAAGCCCAACAACTGCTGCTGCTTCATCAGGTGCCAAATCATTAAACCAGAAACACTTACATATAATACATAAAATATCAATGTATTAATATTTGAAGGAACTGCTCATTGCTTATCATGGATTCTTTCCTGATGTGCAGCAACAACTGAAGCGTCTGCGCTTAAAGAGGAAGGAGATGCAAGAGCAGATAATTCGTGGAAAGCAGCTTCACATGGAGGAGGGTCTGGAGGAGAGCTTACAGGAAGACCTGCAGAAGCTGGAGACCACCCTGAGCAAAATGGATCAAAGCATCGAATCACAGAAGCAGAACCTGGAGGTGAGGAAGAACAATACTCTAAAACGCTTAAAAACAAACATCTAGAACCTCAATACAACCTAGAACCCCAATACATAACAATAAAAACAAAAAGGGGTTTCCTGCCTGATGACATAAGAGAACAAGAAGAGAAGCACATCTCCGTTATAAACATCCCAATGCGTCTGCAGGTGACTTTAGCTGCTTGGCAGGAGTTTGACAGTCAGCAGGCAGCAGTGAAAGAGTTTGTGTGTAAAGTGAGATCGCTCACGGAGAGAGAGATGATCTTCAGCAGTCCAGAGAGTCTGAACACAGAGCTGCAGCAGACCAAGGTGAGAAGAACAACAGAGATGTGTGAATCACTCTAATGAATCACCTTTAGTTGAAAACATGCTGCTTCATTTATGAGCTTTTTTAACTAAAATCTGCTTAAAATCTGATTGGATGAGTCATATTCAAGCCATTGTAAAACAGACAAAGATCATTTAAATGAGTGTTCCAATATCTGTTTATCTCACACATCTCCTGGCTTAATGTTTTATGATGTTGTAGATGTTACGATGCCACGGTCTTGAATTGTTTTCTCTACTTCATTTGACGCTGTTGTTCATATAGGAGCTGCTAAAACAGAGTGAAACAGAGTCCAGACAGGTGAATACTCTTCTGAAAAAAGCCGCCCAGATCCAGCTGGGGCCCAAAAATCGGTCTCTCCTCCAGGATCAAGCACGTACTTTAAGTGAACAAGAGGACAAAGTTGAGGCTGGTCTCAAGAGAGAGTAAGAGAGAGTAATCCTTTACATTATAGATTTGACATTAGTCAATATTTAGACTGATTATTCAGAATAATGCTTGACTGGATAATAAAGGCTGTGTTTTGATTATTGGTTTATTGATTTGATTTTTCAGCGTGACAGTCTTGGAGGGCATAAAAGATCAGTGGGATTCATTTGGGAGTGAGCTTGAAGCTTTTTCCATGTGGATAACCGAGAGAGAACGAGAACTGGATGTTCTAAAAAGCTCCAGCGCACCACTGGACCAGAAGATCCTTACTGTGAAGGTGCACAGCTTGACTTTAATTTATAAATGAAATACACAAAAAACATATCAGTAAATGAGCAAGAGCTTCTGTCAACTTTTAAAGATGTTGATCTCCATTCTGTGCAGTTATTTTGACATTTCTGTCTCTAGTTTATTAGTTAGTTTAGTTATATTTTAGTAATACTACAGTCACTAACATTACATGGTTTGTATTTTCCCTGTTCTGGGGTCAGACAATCAGAGATGGTCTCCAGGAGAGAGCTGAAGTTCTCTCCAGGCTGGAGGAGAAGTCTCAAGCTCTGGTCCAGTTCATGTCCTCCGGCGAGTCTGCGCGAATCAAAGCTCGTCTGACGCAGATCGGAAGGTACTGGGAGGAGCTTAAAGAAAGTGTGGAGCACCTGAATGGGCAGTTAGAGGAAAGCTCCTCCCACCAGATGAAGTTCAATGCCAGTCTTCAACAGGTTTGCATTATTGAAGGAAGGACTGAGATGGTCATCAAATTCATTTTTGTGTGTTTCGCAACGTCCAAAGTCTTTGCGTCTTTTTTTAGGTACAATTAGAGATTGAAGACATCCAGAAGAAACTCAACAGCCCTATCACATCCTGTGTCTCCTCATCTGAGACCTACAAAACTCTGCAAGATCACATGGTACAACACAAGCAGTTATTGTGTGTATAACTAAGAACTTTGTTCATTTATTTGCTGGAGTTCTATAGGATAACATGATTGTTTGGTTTTCAGGATGTTTTTCAGTCCCTGGAGAAGCTGAAGGCCTCTCTGCTGTCTCTGTGTGCCGGATCACGCAGACTCAGTGAGAGAGGGAAAGCAGAGAGCGCTGTGCAAACTCTGCAGCAAACTTACGATCAGCGTTTAAAACAGGCCAAAGAGAAGCAGAATCAAATGGAGAACCTTCTGTCGCTTTGGCAGAAGTACGTTTGTTCTGCTGTTGGTGCACACACAGCATTTATCTCTCAAATCCTTTCAGAAGCCTTTAAAAATCCTTTCATGAGATGTTTATTTAAATCTGTCACCCAATTATTTTCTGACAGGTATGAAAAGGATTGGTCTGCCCTGCAGTCTTGCCTTGAGTGCTGTGAATCTATCACCAGCTCAGAAACTCATCTCCTGCCTGTTGACAAACTGAAGCTGGATGGAGAACTCCTGGAGCTCAAAGTAAATGATCAGTCTTAATAGATAATAGTTTGTAATAGACAACATGAAATTGTATTTATTCAAGTTTTAAGTACAACAGAATATGTAGCAGGACATAATGTGGCATTTAATGAATCAGGATTTGATTGGATTGTAAAATGCTATAGAGAAAGTAAAGTCCATTTTGAGTGTTTCATTTCCTGAATGTGCAGCACCTACAGAGTGAACTTCAGTCTCTGGAGTCAGTTTACAAGCGACTGCTAGAAGAACAGCAGACTCTTTACTCCACAGCATCAGAGCAGAGGGTGAAGACCCTCAAAGAAGAACACAAACTGCTGGAGAACAGATGGACCTGTCAGACCGCAGCTGTACCACACAGGTAAACCTAAGCACCATGTTTTAACACATTCTACACTTAATTTCATTTGCACCCCGTATCTTTACTCAAGCTAGTCTACATAATGGTTTAAAATGGACTGTGAAGGAAACTTTAAATTCAGAGTATTTCTGCTCAAAATATCAAGGTCTTTTGTGTCAGAAGATAAAACAAATCCAGTTTTCCATGATGTCACCTTTTAAATCGATAATCCTGCATTATACATTGAGTAACTGCATTGTGCGGCATTAACCAGCACAGAGTTCTTCAATCAACTTTGTTTTTATGTCATAGAATTCAGGCACTTCAGAATCACCTGATTCAAGTGGAACAGCTTGATCAAGCCTTGCAGAAGTTCTGCAGATGGGGAGAGTCTTTCCTCTCATCTTTACACTCATCTTCTCACATTGATATCACTGATCTTCAGCCTTTTATCAATGATGTGAAGGTATGTTTCATTTTGAGACCTTCCATTCAATCACATGCCCAACACCAGATCTTCACTTAATTAACAGTTCCATTTCTGTTTCACAATTACCTCTTAATCGTTGTTAGGAGAAGAAGGAAGTGCTGCAAAAACAAAATGTTGTAAGACAGGACCTTCAGCAGCAGACTAAAGCCCTGTGTGATGTTTGTGAGTCCGCTGAAGTCCAGCAGCTTCAGGGACGGTGGGAGAGCTCCTTGCAGCCTTACCTGGAGGCTGATCAGCTGCTTAAACTTCGAGGTGAGAGTCTGGAGAAGATGGAAGCCTTTCTACATACTCACAGTGTGGCGGCCGGCGTTCTTCGGGGCCTCAGACAGACAGTGGAGAGCGCTGGGAGCTGGGACAAAAGCCGCGTGGACGAACTGCAGCAAGACCTGGAGGCCATCGTTCCTGACATTGGCCGCCTGGAGGCTCTTGCCGCGAACCTGGACGGCAGCCTCTGTAAGGCTCATCTTCACCTGATTAACGGGAAAGAGGGTCGTGCCTCGTGCCGCTCGCTGGCCGACTCTTTAAGTGTGGACCTTGACGTCGTAAGGAACTTGCTGGGCTCAAAGCAGAGTGAGGCTGAAGCTTTGGGCGCTCTGTGGAGCTCGTTCAGACAGCGTAAAGAGCAGCTGCTCAAAACTGTGGAGGACATTGAGGAAAAGGCAGATCAGCAGTGCCTGAAAGAGCCAAATGTGCTGACTCTTCAGCAGAGGTATGAACTGCACAAGTTTACATATTATTTACTTCACCCGGTGGCCATAGCAACGTCTCTGGGCAGCTATTACAGACATACAAGTTCTATCTGCTTAAATGGGGAAGACTGATATTTCTACAATAAATGGCTTAGGCCACAAAAGAGCATATTTCCAACCAACAGTTCATTTCCACAGCTCATGTTGTATTAAAACACTTTTTTCCAGGTTGCCTTAGCTAAACTTCCTTTGCTAGAGCAGCCATATTGATCACTTTACTTTTCCCCATTCACAGCAGCCTCATGCTAATATCTATAATCCCACTGCACTGAAACTTTCTTTTGATGATTGTTGCTTGTCAGACTGTGCAATGTAATCAAATGTGCATCTGGTTAAGATAGTTAAGATGCTTTTGGTGGGAACCAACATCTAAAACGTGTTGGTGACTAGCACTGGTACTTTGAGTTGTCTGTTGAAAAATCGAGTTGGAGCTCTTTGTGGTTTTTGTAGGCTTCGCTTCTTCAACCAGTTGGAGGACGAACTCCAGTCTCATCAGCATGAGGAACAGTGGCTGAGGGACAAAGGTCATCAGCTGGCCAAGAGAGATGCAGAGCTGGGCAGTGAGGTGCTAAGAGAGATCAACCTTCTTCAGACCACCTGGGAAGACACCAGGAAGCTCATTACTGACAGGTGTGGGGGTCTTTTATACCAGTAGATCTCTGCCTTTTTCAAGCGCAACAACTCCAAAATTTTCCACAACAATATTTGAAGGCACCCCACTTACAATTTCTGCCAAATAAAACACTCATATTTAAATCAATAAACACAGTATATACAATATATAAAGTATACTTTTGCTAGTTTAGCTTAGTGTATGTATTAAAGTTCCTGAGATAATATATCTGCTGTGCACAGTGCCAGGAATCAAAACCCAAATGTGCAATAAAATCTGTTTTTAATATCTAGCTCATGTTCTTGTTGCAGGCAGGAGCAGAGCACTGCTTTAGTTGAGCTCATGAAAGACTATCAGAGTCTGAAATCTTCAATAAACTCTATATTAGAGAGTGCTGAAGCTATAGCTGATATTAAAACTGTTCTGAAAGACCAGGAGGACACCAGGAGATCCCTGCTGAAGGTACAACTGAAGAAGGCCCATAAAATATCTTGCCTTTGATCGCAATATCTTGCCTTTGATATGCAGGTTATTTCAAAATTTGTTTAATGAGTTTTGATGTGATGTTCTTACCTTCAGCATGAAGCTGTGAAAGCAGAGATGGCCAGTAACCAGGACATGCTAGAGTGCTTCTCCAGCAAAGGAAAGCAGCTGTTGAGTGAATTAAACCGGATCCCTGATTGTGACACTTCGGTTGTGAAGACAGAAACGGACACCACAGTGGACCAGTGGCTGGATGTGAGTTTGTCAGAGGGGTAATTATTAAATCTTCATAAAATAGTTGTGATCACAAACTTAAATCCAGTATGTTTCATATCAACACACAGGTGTCTGAAAAAATCGAGGACAATCTTGAAAGCCTCAGAAGAAGCTCGACTCTGTGGTTGGATGTCTATGATATCAGTGCAGAGATAGAGAGCTGGTCCAACATCTCCATGATGGATCTTACAGATGGACTTACTAATTTTAATGACAGCCAGAAAATGGAGAACAAACTCTGTGAAGTCAAGGTCAGTGTTACAACCTGTTAGAATAGAATGAATCCCATAAAATTGATATGTATGTATATTAGCTTATGTACATTATATATATATTATCATATATATATATTGTCTGTGTAGGTGGATGTTGGCCTGAAGGAAAAGAAGATAAACACTTTACAAAATAAAATATCAGAGCTGAAGGATCTTGCTGGTGGTCAGGATGTCCCACCCAAACTGCAGGTATGGCTGATCTTCACCACATTTTATTCACCACATTTTTATGGAGATTTTTGACATTTTCCATTTGTTATTCACTTTACATCTTTGAACTCATACCAGGTCATAGAGACGGACCTTAAAAAGAAAATTAGCAACATAGAAGAGCTGTGTGACCAAGCCAAGAAGAACCTGCAAGACTTCTGCTCTCAGAAGAAGCAGCTAGAGGATTTTCTTTCGCAAATGTCTGAGTGGTTGAAGAACGTTGAGAGATCTTTGCTGGATTCACCGTGTGGAACAGCTCCAGAGGAGATCTGCAGAGTGAGGGTACAGAGGGTACACACTGCATCATGCTGTCATCAACACTGATTTGCTGTGGTTTTAGAATAAATTTGTCTTTGTATAATGTTTGTAGGAGATCCAAAAGGAGCTGCAGAACCAGCAGGCGAGCATTGACTCCGCCCGGGAAAGCCTGAACACGCTCTGTAGAAAATACCCGTCAGAGGAACTGGCTGCTCTGGGTTCTTCTCTGACGGAACTCATCAAGAAATATGAAATGGTCAATCAGCTCTGTGTTAAAAAACAGGGTTCCCTGCAGCTCAGCCTACAGCAACACTTCAGTGGTGTGAATCACAATGTTCTTTATAAAAATGTTTTGATTTATGAACTGATACTGTGTGAAAATAGATAAATTCTTAATGCTTGCTTTCTTCTGTCTTCAGATGTTGTAAAGGAGTTTCACACATGGCTCTCTGGACAGAAGGAAATAGTGAGAGAATGCGCTGATCATTCTGGTGACATGAACTTAGTAGAACGCAAACTGCAGAAACTGAAGGTACTTTTTGTCCTCACTAAAAGCAAAATGCTGCACAAACTGACAACCAATCAGAACATTTTTGATGCTTGAAATGCAGCTATGATGAGTGCAATTTAAGACCAATGATTTCACTGTGGGCAGGGCTGCACAGCATGTCTCATCAAATACAGACCACATGTGACACTGTTCACTGATTGTGTGCAGGGAGCTCTGGAGCGGGTGGAGGATGGAGACAGCCGTCTGACGCAGGTGTGTACGGAGGGCGAGAAACTTCTGCTGCATCTTCCCAAAGCCAGTGCAGCTCAGGTCCAGCAGAACCTGTCCTCCATCCAACAGGATTGGGACAACTATGTGGAGCAGTGCAAGCAGAACCAGCAGAACCTGGAGGACAGTGCCAACCTGCTGAGTGGGTGAGAACTTCACAGCAGCAGATTGCTTGTATGATTGCTAAATATTTCCAGTAATAAACAGCTCTGCGGTGGATGCACACTTTGCTCTTTGAAGTAACATCTGTGCTGCATCTCTGCAGCTTTGACGAGCGTCTGCAGAGGCTGAGTCGCTGGTTGGAGCGCATGGACGTCAGGTTGAGCACAGAGCTGCCTGAGGGGAGACACAGTGACCAGGAGAGAGCAGCGCTGGAGCGCGTGGAGGAGTTCCTACATGAAGTTCTTAAAGAGAGGTCAGAACATCTACCACAGACGCTTGTCTCCTGTTTGCTTAAAATGACACTAAATGGGCAATGGGTCATAAATAACAAGATGTTTAAATGTATCAGGCATTTATATCTTATATCTGCACATCTATATAAATGTATCTGTCTATATTTATCTATATACAATTTTGTTATCATACTTGTCCCATATTTGTCCTGCAGGGATTCGTTTGAGGGTCTGTGTCAGGAGTCTCAGGCTCTCAGTGAGGGGGGGCACGGCAGTGGGGCGGAGCTGCGGGCGTCTGCGCAGCTGCAGATGCAGCATGAGGCGTTGCTAAAGACAGTTAGGGAGAGGCTGCGCGTGTGTCAGCTGAGCCTGCAGGAGCAGCAGAGCTTTGAGGAGACGCTGCAGGGCACGTGGGGCTGGCTGAGCAGCGTTCAGGAACGTCTCACCTCACTCAACAGCACCACAGGAAATAAAGAGACTCTGGAGAAACGACTCACACTGGTTCAGGTCTGAAAACCCAAACCACACATCACAAACATACACAGTTTATTATATATCTGTTTGCCCAGAAAAAATTAAATATTACTCTGTTTCTCTCTCTCTTTCTCTCTCTCTCTGTTTCTCTCTCTCTTTCTCTCTCTCTCTCTGTCTCTCTCTCTCTCTCTCTCTCTCTTATCTGTCTTTCTTCCTATATTTATATTAGACTTTAACAAACAATATTTCCTGGCCTTTAAGTTTTGCTATGTTTTAAAGTGTTTCCTTCAGGAAATGCAAATCTGGTTTGATCTTTGCTTTTACACTGTATGAATATGTTTGTGTTTTCAGGAGATCTTGCTGATGAAAGGTGAGGGAGAGGTGAAGCTCAACATGACAGTTGGGAAGGGGGAGCAGGTTCTGAAGAACTGCAGTCGAGATAAACAGGAAGTGATTCGCTCTCAACTCAAAAGTCTGAAAGATTCCTGGGCCAACATCCTCATGACCGCCATGAGCTGTCACAGGTGAGCAAAACAAATCAACCAGTTTAAACCAAGAACAAGTCAAAGTGATCTTTGGTCATCTATTTTTCGTGCAGTGTATGTGTTTGTAATAGGGGAGTTGTAGCTTCAAGATCTGCATTTAATTTCTCAAATTGTCCCTGTAGTAGAAATGTTTTGTGAATCACTCTAGATAGTACTGAACCGAACGCTGTGATGTTTTTGTGTGTGATGCAGTCGTCTGGAGTGGACGGTGACTCAGTGGGGGAATTTTCTAGAGAGCAAAGCTCAGCTGCAGCAGTGGATGGAGATGGTGGAGCAGGAAGTGGGCGTAGCTCTGCCTCAGCAGCCCGGGCTGAAGGAAAAGATCTCACTGCTGGAGCGCCTGCGGTCCATACAGGCTGATGTGGAGGTCCATTCTTCAGCTCTGACCCGTCTGAATGAGAAGGCTGCAGAGCTATATGAGAAGACAGGAGATCAGACCTTCAGTGAGGAACAGAAATTTGAGTTCAATGCCCAATTTACTAACATCACAGCAGTCATAAAGGTAAAAAAAAATATATATATAAACATAGCAATATAATCTATATTTAAATGTCTTGATTATGGTATAGTGCCTTAGATGACCACGAAAGTGGAATATAGGCCCAGTCCTAAATAGTGAGACACAGACAGTGAAAATTCTGAAGTTTCTGAGCTCTTCTTGTGATGTAAATGCTTTGAGCTACACAAGCTTAATTTCATGCATCTAGCCAGTTAATCTAGTACAAACATAAACTGTCAGCATCTACAGATGCTCAGATTTAGGGTTTGAGCAGATTCAGTTGTCAGCATCACTCATGTAACAAACGGTCCCGTTTTACAGAGTAAAGTACAGCAGATGGACGAGGTTGTGAAAGAGCACGAGCAGTACATAGAGTCAGTGCGAGAGCTTAACGACTGGCTCACCTCCGCTAAAGAAGAGCTGCAGCGCTGGTCAGACATGTCTGGAGATGCAGCGTGTGTTCAGAGGAAGCTCTCAAAAGTCAGAGTAAGTACATGTGTATTTAACTCTGCTGACATCAGCAGACTGCAACAGATCTGCATGGCTTTAACTGTATCACTTTCTAACGCGTTTTAGGAGCTGTTAGACTCTAGAAATTGTGGGCGTGAGCGTCTTTCTCGAGTGCAGCGGTGCGGCGCTGCCACACGGGACCACACGTCCACCGTGGGCTGTGAGGTTCTGGAGCGGGAGGAGGCGGGACTCCTGTCAGCCTGGGAACAGTGGGAGCGTGGAGCTAAACATGTGTGCTCGGGTCTGGAGGGGGTTCTGGATCAGATGGCCAACTCTGAGCAGGAGTTTAACAGTTTAGCTGCACAACTGGAGCAGGACCTGCAGGAGTTCAGCAGCAAGCTGCGCGAGTGGAGGAGCAACCTGAAGCAGGTGGAGGAGATGACTTCTGGTGAGGAGGCCGTGCAGGGCTGGCAGATAGCAAAGGTACGATAACAAACTTCTAGTTTAATGTCAGCTAAGCATCTCCAAATGTTCCATCAGTAATCAGCTTTTTATGCCATTCCAGTAAATCTCTTAAAAGGTTACCCTTACATAAGCATGTAAAAAAACTTACAGAGAACATTAGAGTGCAAATAACACTATTTACGCTGTAATGTGAGCTGTGAAAATGAGCAGTTTGCCCCTTAAAAAGTTAAGTAATGATTTTGGTATGTCTCAGGACACACTGGAAGCTCTTCTCAATGTGGAACCCATGTCTGATAACCTGAAGTCTCAGCTGAATGACTTGTGTCGGTTCTCCAGAGATCTAGGAGCTCAGTCTGAGAGAGTCTCCACCCTCATCAAAGAATACAACAGGTATGAGAGCTCTGTATCCAACAGCTGCAGCTGTGAGCGCTGGAATTTGTTTTATTTTGGTGTAGAGAAAAAAATCACAGTTTTGTTATATACGCATCAGACAGCTAAGGCTGTATTTCATAAAATCCCTTAAAGATGTTTATCCAAGCAGTACTATGTTAATTTTAGCAGTTATTCATTATCTCTGGTTCTTGCTCTAGTCTGAGTCTTCAGGCATCTCGGGAGTGTCAGGGAAAGGAAAAACTTCTGGAGCAGAAATTTCGTGCTTGTTTTCGAGACTTCCAGCAATGGCTGGTCAACACCAAAATCAACACAGCGAAATGTTTTGATGCACCTCAGAACCTTACTGAAGCATCGTCCAATCTGCAGAAGATCCAGGTAGCAGAATTTCTCTTCTGTTTATAATGAGTTACCCATTCAACTTTGTTTTTGAATATAAACATAATTCCCTTACATGTGAGTGTTTAATATGGCAGGAGTTTGTGAGTGACCGGGAACAAGGCCAAGGGAAACTGAACACAGTGGCAGCCAGCGGAGAACTTCTGATGAGTGTTGCTGCTAAAGACAAAGTGGAATCTATCAGAGCAAAGATCAACACAGCCAGAGAAGACTGGAAAACACTCATGACAAACCTGCACCAGAGAGAGAACGCTTTACAGGTCACTGCCACATCAGTTCATCATACACTGATCAGTTACAACTCTGTGAATGTGTGTGGATGCTTGTGTCACATTACAAGTATTGATTACTATTGTAATTGCATCAGGTTGTGTTTATATTTTGTCTCGTCCCTCTAAATGTAACATCATTGTTTGTTTGCAGAATCTTCAGGCTCAGATGAGAGACTTTGAGACGAGCGTGGAGCCGCTCCAGGATTGGCTGAATGACACCGAGGAGGCGGTTCAGGAGAGCAGCAGTCGCCTGCATGACCTCACAGCCAAGAAACAGGAACTGCACCGGTTACAGGTGTGATAATAGAGTGTAATGTAAACCATCTTGGAATGATCCGTTCAGATGCCTCATTCTGTCTCACCTGACACCAGAATCTCTCCATACTTCATCATCAGTCTGAACTTCACAAGTGCTTCATGACACTTTCCTTTTAATGTGTGATCTTATGTAATATGAAGAAAGTTCAGATGTTATCTTAAAAAGCTATATCCACCTGACGTCCTTTTTTTATTTACATATTTTTATATTGTCACTAGTATTGGTTGGATTTTTTTCATTGATTTGCAATAATTGGTCAACAGCCAATCATCAGTAATCTGTGATTTAACTCATCATCACATAAAACAAGATACCTGCGTTCACATCATCCACATGTTAACATGATTCATCCCTGATTTAACATCTGTCCTCTCTGTCTGCTGCTGTGTTGCTTTATTAACTGTGTGACTAACACAGACTGTGTGCGACGCTGCCTGTGCTAATGCACCTGTGCTTTCAGTCTCTGCTAGAGGAACTAGCCTCTAAGGAGTCTCAGCTGCACAGGCTGAGGGAGAAGGCCCAGCAGCTGTGGGACGGACACACGGCTGGAAAGGGCTTTGTGCACCGTGTCTCGCAGCTCTCCGCGCACTATCTAGCTTTAAGCAACCTGACCAAGGTAACGTCCCGCCGGCACGCTGCTGGCTGCCTCCACCCAGTGCTGCAGCAGATGGAAAACTAGATGTTTCTCCTTACAGTGCAGGTGTAGACTGTCAGAGGTTTCATCTTTGTATGTGTTTACAATTTAAAAGAAAAACAGACGGAATGTTCCTTTAAGTTTATAAACAATGGAGGTTTTGACTGAATGTATTTGAGTTTCAGCATGGCCTTTCTTTTCAGAAGTCAGTTTCAGCACAGAAATGTGATATTTAATACAGTGTACATTTTTCTGAAGTATTTTCTGGCCTAACTACTAATAACCCAAAAATTTACAGAGACATTAAACTGTCACAACATGATCAGATAGATTCTTGTCTGTTGCTTTCCCTTTAACACATGTATTTGTTTAAATAAACCTCCTTACCAAATGATTAATTAACTAAACTTTAATGAGCTTGAAACGTCTTACACTGACTGTCACTGTGTATTGTTAATAAAATGAATGCCATGTGAATGCATTGAACCCGTTCAACAGGAGAAAGCCTCTAGAATCGAGCGTGTGGTGTCTGAGCACCAGCTGTTCTCTCAGGGCCTGAAAGAGCTGCAGAACTGGGTCGCTGACACCAGTCACATGCTGCAGACCTACTGCAGTCCAACCGCAGACAAGAACGTTCTGGACAGCAGGATGATCAAACTTGAGGTGAAGAACATCATCAGAATATTTCTGCTCATCAACCACCGATAGCTCTCTGCACACAATGACGAACGTTTGCAACGTTTGGAAGGGCCGTTTTTAAAATATTGTATCACACAATGCAGTGCACTCAGTTTGACGTTTTTTTTGACCAGTTGTTTTCTCATGTAATGAGAGATCTGACCCAAACGCATTTTCCAGGCTTTATTGACAGCACGTCAGGAGAAGGAGATACAGCTGAAGATGCTGCTGACCAGAGGAGAGTCTGTCCAGAGAAACACGTCCACTGAGGGTGTGTCATTGATCCAAAAACAAATAGAAGATCTCAAAGATGCCTGGGATGGACTGCTGTCTGCATCCATTCAGTGCAAAAGGTCAGTGAGCTTTTCACAATCTGTAAAATGATCTAAACATATTTCCAACAAATATTTCAGCTCCAAAGAGTCTCCAAATACCCATGTAGCCAATTCTAGAATCCTATAGATGTTCAGTGACTCTTGATCAAGATGTTTTGGTTGGGGTGCTGCAAAAGACATTAAAGAACGACTGCTGACAAATGTTGTGTTTGGGTTCGAACAGCCAGCTGGAGGGCGCTCTCTCCCAGTGGACAAGTTATCACGATGATGTGCGTCAGTTTGTGAGCTGGATGGAGACAGTGGAAGAGACCTTAAACTCTGCAGACAAGCAATGCCCTGAGATGAGAGATAAAACCACCAACCTGGGCAAAGCCAAAGTGGGAATTGTGTTTTGCTCTTTGAGCTAATATTTATTGTATTCTATTTGATTTAGACTCTAGCCTAAATATTCACTAAATTTTTCAGTTGCTGTATGAGGATGTTTTGAGTCACAGCAGCGTCTTGGAGGTCATATCTGTAAAGGGCTCCAACATGGCTGAGCACTATGTCACCCAGCTGGAGATCCAGGACTTACAGGAGCGTTACAGTATTGTCAAAGATAAAGCTCAGGTATTACCCACAATTCCCTTATTACTTAGTGTATGCAGCCACTGTTTGTTAATATAAAAAGGCTCGTCTTGTTCTCTCTTAGTGTGCTGTAGCTAAAGCTGAGGAGCTGGTGCTGGCCCACCAGGAGTATCAGAGGAGCCTACATGAGTTTAAAGACTGGCTGGAACAACAGCAGGAGAAACTGAGCTGCTACACACAGCTAGAGGGAGACGTGGAGAGCATGGAGGACACGCTGCGAAAACTACAGGTCTGAGGAATTTCATTACTTACACAGAATTGTCTTCTGAGAAGTTGAACAAAATTGAATTGAGGTGAATGTGATTATATATATTAAACTTCTCAATGTGTCTACAGGAGCTTCAGGTGCACTGTACAGAGGGACAGGCTCTGCTCAACACACTGCTGGTGACCCGAGAGCAGGTGATTTCATGGGGAATTCCACAGTTAGAGGACAGATGCCTGGAGACGGTCCAGCAGGACTGGGGCTCGTATCAAGCCCGGCTCGCCGAAACCCGATCTCAACTCAACAGCGCTCTGGCCAAACTCCGGCAGATAGAGCAGAAGTTCCAGCGTCTGGACAACTGGCTGAGGGTGATGGAGAGTAAAGGACAGTTGCGTTCCGGACGGCGCTCAGACAAAGCAACAAAAGAGGCCCAGCTGCACCTCCTGAAGGTCAGTGAAGGCCTCACAGATGTGCTCTTAGTAGTACAAGATAAGGGTTGGCAGCCCAAAGGTTGTAGGTTTATACCATAAATGGGGAAGTTCATTAAATACCACCTACAGCAGTGTGATTAAATACATCTTGTTTAATTGCTGAGTTTCACAAAAAGCAGTAGGAAGCAAGCACATAATACATGAAATGTGACTGTTGTCATGGAGACACTGATTGTACTGTTGGCACAGGGATGGCATGAGGAGGTGCTGGTGTATCAGGAGGAGATTGAGGGTCTCAGTGTTCTAGCACAACAGGTTTTAGAAGAGACACCCATCAGCAGCAGAGTCAGCACAAGAGCTACACAGATAACATCACGCTATCATGCCCTGCTGCTACACCTGCTGGTACAGTACACACACACACGCGCAAATAACACACACATACACACAAACAGTGCTCACACAAACACACACACACAGATTATCAAGTTCCCTGGACTATTCTCTATATAAGCTGCTTTTTTGTAACTGTTATGCAGGACACAATGAAACAGCTGAAGGAGGAAGTGTCCTGCATTGAGGAATCTCAGAGTGTCTTCAGGACCTTCTCTGATTGGTTGAGCACAGCTCAAAAGAACTTCAGCAGTGTGACCACCACAACCATTGATGTAGTTGATCGTGTTGCTCTGGAGAAGAAGATGAAAAAACTAGAGGTATGACATCAGAACGTAATAATATTGAGATCCTGGAAAAAAAACTCTTTAGTCATCTAAATTTTAGTAGCTTCTAATTCAATTTGTCAATTGAAAAGTGATTGAGCACAAATACGTACACATGTAAATATGTCCACTTCTGAACTTCAGGCTCTCCATGGTGACATGGAGCTGGGCCACACCTTCCTGAAGACCATGCGAGAGAAGACTGATCATGCCATGATGTTCCTGGAGGAACCAGAAGGAGAGCAGCTAAAGGAGGAAGTTGACGCCCAACTATCTCATCTGGAGAATCTGATTAGAGCCCTGCGCTCAGAACTCAGCACCACTGAGAAATCCATTCAGCTATCCAAAGACTTCCTAGACAAATATAAAGCCCAAAGTCAGTGGCTTACGGAGACCAAATCTCTTTTGGTTTTACCTGTGGAGCCAAAGGCTGAACTTTACCAAAAGAAAGCCCAGTTAGCCAAATATAAGGTGAGCAATACACACAATACACAGATACTTTAGCATTGTACTTTCAACTTGTCCCGTTGCACCCACCCAAAAGAATAAGCAATGATGTGTAGTGTCAGGCAGCCAGTGCATGTAAACTTTTACATGGTTATCTCTCTCTGTGTTTTCTTCTAGACAATCCAGCGAAACATACAATCACATGAGTCATCAGTCATATCGGTTATTGAGAAAGGAGAAGCTCTCCTCGAAACAATCTGTGACCCGTCTATCAGCGAGAACATCGGCAAGCTGAAGATTGACTATCAGGACCTGTGTCATGATGCTAATGTACTGTCACAAACTGTTATGCCTCTGCTGTAGAGATTCAAGAACTCTCTGTGCATTAGTTCTGGTCTAACACTGCTGTGTCGATTGTAGGTCCATGTGCAGAATTTGGTGGAGAGTGTCAGAGAGCATGAGGACTACAACAGTGAACTTCAGGAGGTGGAGAAATGGCTGCTGCAGATGTCCAGCCGACTGGTCACATCTGATTCCATGCAAAGCGGCAATCTAGAGATGGCCACGCAACAGCTAGCCAGACACAAGGTGTGTGTACTGTAACCTACTGTATGTGTTCAGGCCAATTACAGCTTCCACGTGTCAAATAAGAACAGGAAATGTGACCACCTGATGTCTACTCAGGCTATAATGGAGGAGGTTGCTGGCTTTGAAGAGCGTTTGACGAGCCTAAAGGAGAAGGGTGATCATCTCATCAGTAGCTGCCCAGAGCAAATCCAGCCCAAGATCAGTCAACAGATTCACCAGCACCAGCAGGGAACCAGAGACAGTTATTCAGCCATCTGCAGCACAGCTCAGCGGGTGAGAGTCACTGCCAGTGAAACATCTCATTATCAGAAGCAAGTGATGTATGCAATGAGGTTAATGTTGAACGTTTGGTTTGTCAGGTGTATCAAAGTCTGGATCGAGAGCTCCAAAAGCATGTGAGCCATCAGGACACCCTGCAGCAGTGTCAGACGTGGCTGTCCACCGTAAAAGACGAGATCCAGCTACATGCACAAACTCCATACGGCCTTCAGGAAGCTCTGAAACAGGTGGGTGCCACAGAGCTGATGAACAGATTCTGAATCTGTTGTGAGCATTTCAGTGCTAACCAAAACTGACCAGCTGGTATATTGTCAGGGTTGTCTGCTAAGTCAGGGTTGTCTAATAAATGGCTCCTGGCAATTTGTGTAATATCCCCAAACAGGAAATGTTTTAAAAGCCCTTAAAAATTAATAATGTTTTGAAGAGACATGACCTGTTGCATAACATTTTGTAGCCCTATTATTTGTATTATTCATAAATGATGACGTTTTTGATTCTTTTTAAAAGATGTTTTGAGTTTAATTTTGCAGATTTCCTCCACAGATGAAGCACCTCAGAGCTTTGCAGGAACAGGCCAGCACATATCTGGACCTGGTGTGTTCAGTGTGTGACTTATCTGATGAGGCTGTGAGAGGAACAGCTGCTAAAATACAGCAAACTAAAACTATGGTAACTAAAGAACCTCTTCTGTCCTGCACCAGTACATACAATTTCATTCATACATTACAGGCCACAATACAAAATGACTTTCTGGAAGTTTATGATAATTTAATTTAATTTATGATAAGTTTATGATAATTTCTTCAATTCTCCAGATTGAGGAGAAGATGACCACTTCTCAAGAGCTGTCAGACAGCTGGAGGGAGATTAAGGAACAGAAGCAGGAGCTGTCAACACTGTTTCAGGATATGGAGCAGCAGTTACAAAGTCTCTCCAGAAGACCTGCTGAACTGGAGCCTAAGATTGCTCAAAACATGCTGGATCAAGCCAAAGTATTTTTTTTTTTCAAATGCTTCTGCTTTGTTCTGCTTTTGTTCTGCTACATGAATGTATTATGTACACTGAAAATATCTTATTTTCTACATGAATGTATAATTAAATTATTTGCACATTAATGTGATGTGCTTCTTAAAGGAAATATAGTAAATCTTCATGTCAGGCCTCTCTTCTGTGCTTGTGTTTTCTGCAGGAATTTGGCAAGCAGCTTCAAAGCAGACAGAGCACCCTGACAAAGATGACAGAACTTGTGAGTAAACTAACAGAAGGGAGGGAGTCTCCTGAGCACACAGAGATCAGTCGCCTGAGTCACGCGTGGCTGGAACTGTGTCATCAGGCCAACAAACTGCAAACTCAAAGAGAGGAAGATCTGCAGAGGACAAAAGATTATCACGACTGCATCACTGCCATAGAAGCTCTGTTTGAGCAGGTGTCCAAGGAATGGGACAATCTGGCCAGGTAGAATCTTTTTAGCCTTTTAATTTGTTTTTAGAAACCTAAATTTAGTTAATTTTATATTATTGTTCATATTCTTGCAGAACTGATGCTGAGAGCTCTTCAGATCATTTGGAAGCTCTTCGGAAACTCTCAGCTGTTTTGAAAGAAAAGAAAAGCACCCTTGAGGACCTTAAAGACCAGAAGCAAAAGGTGATGTACCACTTAAACCTGGATGACAAAGAGTTGGTGAAAGAGCAGATCGGTCATTTTGAGCAGCGATGGGCCCATCTAGAGAGCCTCATTGAGAGGAAGATCCAAGACTCTATTCTGACTCTTGAAGACATGGGCCAGGTCGAGGCCCGTTTGAAGGAGGCACGTGAATGGGCAGAGGAACAGCAGCCTGGCCTATCTGAAGCCATGAAGATGAGTCCTCCACCAGAATTGGCACAGAGTTTCCTTTTCGACCATCTAAGCATATGCAGCGAGCTGGAAGCCAAGCAGCTTCTCTTGGCCCAGGCTATGAGTGATGCAGACCGGGTTTTAGCACATCTGGGGTTAAATGAAAGGCAGAGATTGCAACAGTTAATTTCAGACACTCAAGCAGAGGTGGAGTCCTTAAGCGTCAAAGTGGCTCAACGCAGAAAACATTTAAGTAAAGCCTTTACCGAAAGGACTCAGTTTCTGCTGGCTGTGAATCAAGCAATCACATGGGTCCAACAAAATGAGAAAAAAGCACAAGCTGACGAGTATATAGCTCTTCTTCCCGATGACCTATCTAAGCAGGTGAGAACTTGCAGGAACATCCAGAGCAGCATGAGAGCCTACCAGAGTGAACTGACGTCACTGTGGTCGCAAGGCAGGGATCTTATGAAAGATGCCACAGAAGAAGAGAAATCAGAAATGTTAAATAAACTCCAGGAGCTGCAAAACATTTTTGAAATTGCCCTTCAGAAGTGTAGCCAGAGGCTTCAGGAACTGGAAAAAGTTCTGGTGACCAGAAAATACTTTAAAGCAGATCTAGAAAAAATATGTCAGTGGTTGAAACAAGCAGATATTGTGACATTTCCAGAGATCAACCTTATGAACGGAGATACAGAATTAAGCTCACAGCTCGTAAAATATCAACAAATACTAGACCAAGCAACAGAACATGAAAATCTCCTGCTAACTGTACAAAGAACAGGTCAGGAAATACTTCCCACTCTAAATGAAGTAGATCATTGTTACTTAGATGAGAAATTAATTGCTCTTCCCCAGCAGTACAATAATATATTAGCACTAGCCAAAGAGAAACAAGAGAAAATACAGCAGGCCATTCTTGCCCGACAAGAGTACGCTTCCTTTATCGATGTGACTCACAAAGCATTGAAAGAACTTGAGGAGCAGTTCCATAACTTGGGAATGCAGACAATTGGTCTTAAGACAGAGGAAGTTGTCAGTCTACAGGCAGAATATAAAGCACTCTTGGAGGAGCTGACCAACCTTGGGCAAGCCGTCAGTGAGCTTAACCAGAAAAAGGAGGGTTTTCGTAGCACAGGTCAACCATGGAGGCCCGAAGAAATGACCCAACTGGTCAGTCTTTATAATGGACTCAAAAGATTAATTGAACAGAGGGTGGAACATCTTGATGATACTCTGGAATCATTTGAAGACCATCAAGCCATGGCCATGCAGGTTGACTCGGAGCTGAAAGCCACCAAAGAGCAACTGGTGAAGGTCAATGCAGAGACGCAGTCAGCTGAAGAGCGATTAAAGAACTATCACGCCCTAGCTGCTAGCCTTCAAGGTGCCAGCTCTCACCTCACCCGACTCATGGAGCAGATGGATAACTTGGCATCTCACATGGATCCAGCATCCCATGAGGCCTCAAAGCAACGGGTGACTTCCTGGCAGGATGAGCTACAGTCCTTACAGTCTGCAGTGGGAGAACTGATTGTGGAGTGCGAGTACAGGTTTGTGCAAAGCAAAGACTTTGAAACTGAAGTCAACCGGACCTTAACTTGGCTGCAGCAGATCAGGGATGAACTTGGTTCTGCAGTGGTGATCGATGTCAAAGTTGAAAAGGTCCAGGAGGAAATCAGGAAGCAGCAGATTATGCAGGAGGAAGTTCAGTCAAGGCTGAGGATAGTGGCAGCTCTGAGCACCAGAGAGAAGCAGAAATACACCAGTGCTAATGAGCTTGTCCCTCCTCATGTGGACTCAAGTTTACAAGAGATGGCCAAACTGGAGGCCGATGTTCAACGAGCTCTCAGCTCCAAACAGGCAAGTTCTAACACAATTTATTCATATTAAAGCTGTCGCATGAATTTAACCACTGTAAACCAGCACAGATGTTATCCATATTATGTATTAGATACTGGTAACTAATGAGATGCTGGTGTCAGTTTTTATTAGTGATATATATACCAGCTTTACAGAAAAGCATGGCTTTTTGTGTCATCTGCAGGAATATGTAAATATGTAGGACATTTAACATTCCTCTAGTTTTCTAACAACTCCCAATTTTTTTCTATTTTAGATTACTCTAGAACAAGCTCTTGCCTTGTGTCAGAAGTATCACTCCAGAATGCAGACAGCATGCGAATGGTTGGAGGATGCTGTGGGCTTCTTGCAGCAGGCCAGTCTTGGGGTGGATGTGGAAAACTATGAAGAATGCCTGAGGCAGCAGGAAGACATCATGGCCACTGAGCAGGAGTTCCTGGATGTTCTTGAGGAGCTGGAATCTCTTCCTCCTCAGTTGGAAAATCTGGTCAACCCTACAGACAAAGAACAGGTTCGACTTAGTGTGGAATCTGCACAGCAGAGAGGAGTGGAGGTCAGAGACCAGCTACAGTGTCATCAAGACATCTTGAACAGGTACAGTTCAGTACAGAGTGTGTCTTCACTCAGCTTCTGTTTGAAGCTTAAAAAAAGCAAGATTTATTAACTTGGTCAGCCAGCTTCAACAACCACATTTAGCTGGTGAACAGCACAGCTGTGCTGGTCTACCAGCATGGCCTGAAACAGCATGGAGATTTGTTAAGTTTTTTAACTGTTTTGTATTTTGTTCATTTATTACATTAACAATGTTCCCCTTCCAGCTGTGTTGCCCAGTGGAACACATATCAGGAGTCCAGACAGACAGTCATCGAGCTGATGAACGAGGCAGAGCAGAAACTCACAGAGTTTTCTACAGCCAAAGCTGCAACCAGCCAGGAAGCCGAGGAGAAACTCAGGAGTCATAAGGTGAGCTCAGTGTAACTGCAGTGCAGAATTTACTCTGTTCAGAAAAATAAACATCTACAGTTTTCATTGCTTGACATACCTGTTAGAATTTAAATTATAAAGTAATTTTAAATTGTCTTTATCTTTGGCCTGCAGTCGTTGGTTTCCATGGTGAACAGTTTCCAGGAAAAGCTGACCGGTTTGGAGGAGCAAGCGTCGCAGTTGGAGCAGATTGGCAGTGATGCTAGTAAAGCCACTATAAGTCGATCTATGACCACAGTGTGGCAGCGCTGGACCAGATTACGCAGTGTAGCACGAGGACAAGAGAGAGTGTTGGAGGATACAGCCCGTGAATGGAGGACATTTAGAGAGAAGGTGAAATTTTGATTTTAAAATGGTTCTCAATTTGATTTGTATGGTACAAACAAAGGTCCAGCAGGTTCATGAAACACAGAACTGTACAGTTTTCCAAACAAAACAAGTGTTACACCTGTTAATCTTTTGGGACTGTGTCGTTTAGATGATAAAGGTGAGAGCTGTTGCAGAAGAACTTAAGAACCGTGTACCTGAGTGCACTGCTGAGAAAGCCTCCAAAGCAACACTGCAGTCACATCTGGATCAGTATGAACTGGTCAGTCAGGATCTGGAGAGGGAGATGTCCTCTCTGACTCTCCTTCGACAGTACGCGCTGAGCCTGCTGCACAACATGGAGGTGTCTGCACCAACAGCTGATCATGACCAACTGCCAAGTCTGAAGGAGATCAAAGCTGTCCAAGATCAGCTGGAGAGGTACTTAACACTTCTACTGACCAGTGTTAGTGTAGATGTGTGCTGTTTTACCTGTTATTCTTACAATCTCAGTGAATGGCAGTGACTGACTGCTAAGCAGTTTAATCCTTTCCTGAAGTCTCCTGCAGAAGGCCAAGGCAGAAAAGAGTCGAGTACAGCAGGAGCTGACGGACAGGGAGGGTGTGGAGAGAGAGTTGAGTCTGGTCAAGAGCTGGATCCACGACTCCAGAGAGCTCCTGCTGAACCCCACGTCTGATCTGGACATTTTGACAAGAGAAATGGAGGTCAGTTTCTGTACTCTATTTCACTACTTTAGACAATAGCAGAATTAAAATGGAATACAATTATTCTGCACACTGTGTAATATAAAGTGTACTTCATACTTTCTTACTCATACTATTTCATAGTATATGAGTAGTATTTAAAGCTGCAATTTGTAACTTTTTTTGGTTAAAAATGAACAAAAATCTGAGCATGTTACTGAGCATGTACGTGACAGATCAATGTTTAAAACTAAACTAACCTCTAAAACTAAACTAAATGGCAGTTTGATGTCATTCGTTTGCATTGGTTACATCACGTCTGTCCAAAAAATGAAGATCTGGCTACTATATTGTGTTTATAGGTGCTGAGGATGGTTTAGCATTTGTAGCTTCTTATAGCAGTTGGTTAACATTTAAACAATGTTACAAAAGTAACATATTCCTAACATAATTTACAGATTGCAGTATTGAAAAAGCATGTTACACTGCAAAAGCTTTAAACTGTAGTGTGTTGTTGTCACATGACCTCTATATTTTAACTGCATTATGCTTCTGTAGGTGATGCATGGAGAGTTGATTACACACCGTCAGAATGTGGACAAACTTGCAGAACAGCAGCAGAGTAAATATTTAGATCTGTACACCATACTGCCATCAGAGATCTCCATGCAGCTGGCTGAAGTGTCTCTGGCACTGGGATCCATTGAAGACCAGGTACATATTCACTGTCCTCATGAAATTGTTATTTAATTGAGTGTCAAAGGTGGTGTAGTCTTTAAACCCCACCAGTGGTGAGCTGTCATACTTGACCTCAAGTTACTTCATCAGAACTGAACCTTAAGATAGAAATGTTGGTGTATGACCCTGGTTATGTGATGATAAATAAGGATTCTAAACTCCTATTTAATTAAATTGTTAAAAAATATTCTTCTTAAAAATGCAAATGTCCATTTTTAACAACATAATTTAAGTGAATGTAAATTACACTGTATTGATTGTTTTCCATCTCTGCTTAAGGTCCAAGCCAAGGAGAGGGACATCCAAAAGTCCAGAGTTATCAAAGAAGAGTTCAGCTCTAGAATCCATGATGTATCTGAAAAAATGAAAAACATTTCTACAGCTCTGAAGGAAAGAGCCACTGACATCGAACAGGCCAAAGATGAGGCCAGAGTATGCTGCATACAAACAAACTTTGTATCAATAACTTTTTTATTTGTATAAAGTGCATTACAGATGTCCCTGTCTTTCTGAGATATTTAACCTCTTTGTCTGTTTCCAGCATCTCTGTGATGAGCTTGATGTCTGTGGGAGAACACTAGCTGAGCTGGACGCCACTGTGCAGGACTTTGGTCGTCGTAACCCTCTCATAGCCAGACAGCTGGCTGATGCCATCATCAAATTACGAGAGATCCATCATCACACACTACGCCTGGCAGAGTTTAAGACTATATGGCTGAAGAAAGTAAGAAGATGCATTGTTTTTCAGATTAAAGTAAATGGGTAACTCAAGCATTGTATGTGATTTTACATTGATGTTATATGTGTTGTCTTCTCTCAAGGCTGAAGCCCATCTAGATGAATACAATGAGATGTTTGAGTTCATTGTGAAGTGGACAGACAAAGCCAGAAGTCTGGAGAAAGCCAATATTATCTGGAACTCTTCATCTCACCTGCAAGAGCAGATCAGAATGTATCAGGTCAACCATATATTTCATAATAGAGAGACTGACCAACAATAATAGCGATTAACCATCTAGTAATGAGGGTTTACACATGCCGTGAGTTTTGTAGAATGAGGTTCATCATCTAGACACAACTGACATCTTGCAGTCATCATCTTGAAAAATAAAATCAAGTTAATTTGGATGCAATTCTAACTTGAATTCGGTGGCGTAATCTCTGCACTTTCATCTACCTTCAGTCTGTTTTGCGTGAGTCTCAAGAGCTTCATGGTGACCTAGAGGCCATGCAGGAGAAGGTGGAGATCCTCTCTGAGACCCTGCAGGTGGAGGCCATGGGGCAGCAGGTGTCAGAACTGAGCCGCCACACTGAGGAGCTGGAGCAGAACATCAGATCTCGACTACAGGGTCTTCAGGATGCAGCAAAGGTCAGGGAACTTTAGGCCTCCATTACCATGTTCTTCTCTTTGAGATATGGTATTTTATTTTTTTGAAGTAGCTCATCTTGAGTGGCTTTTGTTCTTCAGGACATGGAGAGGTTGGAGAATGAAGTGAAGGCCCTGCATGTGTCTCTAGAGCAGGTTCAGGCCACACTCACATCTCCAGAACTGGCTCGACTGAGTCTTAAAGAACAACTGACCCAGAGACAGGTAACATAATCCTTTTTGTTTTGAAATTTCTACCAGCAGTTCCAAGACACCTTTCAAGAATTATATGAAGTGAAGCTAATGTATTTGAGACCATAACAGTACAACATATCTGAATACATTAAAGACATGAATTGTTGAAGCTTTGGCCTAGCTCATATGGGCGATGCAAGTTCAACTGCAGCAATTTTAGTGCAGAGAAACCTCATTTTACGATGAAGATCTTTGTTATTTGGCAGCGTTTGCTGTTGGACATGGAGAGCTTCAAGCAGCAGGTGGAGTCTGTGCAGGAGTGTCAGAGCGCTCTCAGGGTTCCTGAGGAGGTGATGAACAGTTTGTCCATCTGTCGCACGGCCCTCTGTCTGCAGCAAGAGGCCAGTCAAGTACAGCACACTGCCATCCAGCAATGCAACATCCTGCAGGTAGGGGGAGCTGTAGCACATGCTGGGCACTTGCTCAACATCTTTATTCGTTGGTCTTAAAGTTAAGGTATAACAATAAGAATTATAGTGTTTAATTTGAAAACACTGTAAGTTGAGTGGGAAGTTACCATCATGACATCAAAGCAAACTTGTGTGTGTGTTGTCTTATGTCAGGAGGCAGTGGTACAGTATGAGCAGTATGAACAAGAAGTGAAGAACCTGCAGGTCCTGATTGAAGAGGCCCATCAGGTCATTCAGAACCAACCTGTGAACACCAGCAACATCCAGGAGCTGCAGGCTCAGATTTACCATCATGAGGTAAAACACTCTTATCTAGTTTTTAACAGCTTACCTGGCCAAAAAGTGTCTGTTTTGTATATGATTTGCTAATAGTAAATATTACTTAATATATATTTATATATTACCATCAATCCACCTGATCTCTAGTTGAAAAACCCATATGATACGATCACTAGTACTTATCTTAACAGGAACTGGCCCAGAAGATCAAGGGCTATCAGGAACAGATTGCATCCCTGAACTCCAAGTGTAAGATGCTGACGGTTAAAGCAAAACATGCCACAACACTTCTTACTGTAAGTGAAGCAGAAGGTTCAAGTGAGAGCAGCGAGGAACGGGACGGTGATGCTATCAAAAGAAAACAGAGCCAGTCACAAGCTTCTGTGGGTTCAGTATGTAACACTGCCGTTACCCTAAATGTGTGTGAGACAGTATATTTTTGCAGACTGCAAAAGTGCTTGATGCTTGTTGTTCTTTTCTAAATAACTGAATAAATTCTTGGCGGTTTTTGCATGTCACAGATCTGATTAACTCATATCTTCTCTCTCTGACTCTCTCTCTGATGATGTCAGATGTCGTCTGGCCGCTGTCAGTCTCTCCTGTCTCCTGTAACAGAGGAGTCAAGTGAGGAGATCAGCAGCAGTGACATCTGTTCTCCTGTGTATTCTCCATCTCTCTCCATCACTAACACTGAAGCAGCTTTTAATAAGGTATAATCAGCGATACTGCAGCATGTTTTGCTGTTTTTTCCAGCCTGTCTTTGCCATCTGCTTCTTCATTTACTCTTAACAAAGATCTTAACATAGAAACTCAACCAGAATTTTACACAGGAAATTAACCAGTTTTCTAATCAAAGCTTGTGTAATGTGCTGGACATCAGAGCAGTGATCTAAATCCAGATTAATCGAATAGTTCACCTCAAAATAAAACTTGTCATCAGTTACCCATCCTCATTATGAGGTCTTATGAGGTTCTTTATTGGATGAAGAATGCTCAATGTTCTGTTTGAAAATAGCTATTTGAGTTCATTCAAATAGCTATCCTTTAAAATCTATTTTTTGTGTCAGTGACTTTAAGAGGGTGAACTATTCTTAAAAGTGGTACATTTCATGATGTAAGTTATTAGATTGGATAATATTTGTTGTACTTGTTCTTCATCATCTTGTTGGCTTGCTGTAAATGTAGACGGGAAGGGGTTCTCTCAGCCGAGCTCCAGTCCAGGAGCTGTACAATCCCACGCTGGAGTCTGTGGCCAGCTTAGATGATCTCCAACGCTCATGGGAGACCCTGAAAAATGTGGTACGAGATTTTAGATGCGTACTGTTTCTGCATAACTTTAACTTTTGACCTTTGGTTTAGATTGCCTTTGTGTTTGACAGATCAGTGAAAAGCAGAAGTCCCTCTATGAGGCTCTGGAGAAGCAGAAACGCTATCAGGGATCTCTGCAGTCCATCTCTGCTAAAATGGAGTCCATCGAGGTTGTTTTAAATGAGCCGCCTACACACGATTTGAGTCCTGACAGACAGATGATCCTGCATCAGGTGAGGGAATTGCGGAACTGAACTGTTTTAATAAATGAAGGATTTTTCTCCTGTTTGCAAACTGCAGATTTGTGCCTGTATTTCAAGCGAGACTCAGTGATGTCATGCATGTCTAGAATCATATGGAGGAAATTGCCAGACTTCAGGGTGATATAGATGAGCTTCAGTCCAGCTTCACAGAAGAGCTGATTTCTGATGCTGTGGACTCAGACTCGGTTAATCAGTTGGCCATGCAGTCCACACTCAGCGTGCTGGCGGAGAGAATGTCCACCATCCACATGAAAGCTTCTGGAAAACAACAGCTGCTGGAGGTAATGCTATAAGACGTTAATGATTATAATCATGATAATGTCTTTTTAAAGATCTTTACTAGTTTTTAATAGGAATAACACTAATGTGTAAAGGGTGCAATAGTGAAAATATTCTCTTTAAGTCTTATGTGTCATGTTTTAATGTAAATGTTAACAAAAGTTTAACTAATAAGACCTGCTGATGTCATGATGATTTTTGAAAAGTAATAACAGGTTATAATGAAGATGCTCAGTGTGTATAGAATAATGTTTATGGTTTTGGTTTGTAGGAGAAACTGAGTGACCGTGTGGAGAAACAGCAGCAGGCACAGGCTTTGCAGTGTTACCTGAACCAGGCAGATCATTTGGACCAATGGCTTCAGAACACTTGCAGTGACATCACTTCCTGTTCCCAGGACTTCACCATGGATGAGCAACTCCAATTCTGCCAGGTTAAAGTGCCCCCTATACATCACTAAAATGTTGTAATTTACTTTGAATTTACTACTGAAACTACTTGTTATTTACTCAACAAAAAAGGTTTTAAAGGTTTTGTGCTTTTAAACAAGGGTAAACAGCATTAGAAGGGCTGTGAGAGCTCACATGGCTTGATTCCTAAGCGTCTGTGTCATGATCTGTAATCAGATTATGCAAATGCCTTAGTGTTAGTGGCATAAGGATATTAACAGATTCCTGTAAGTGAATTGGTTCCATAGGACAGCTGCCCCACCCCTTATTGTATATTCATGAGGAGCATGCTGGGATATTGTGAGAGGCGGGCCTTCAAGGGAAGGTTACAAAACGACATATGTCCTGCTAAGAAGCACTTTGCATTTGTATTTGGATGTATTTTCATAAGCCTTCAGGTGGATATTGAACATAGAAAAGGAACATTTAGTTTCATATATTGCTGTTGCTATCCTGAAGAACACTTGTTTACTGGAAGCATGTCACGTGAGGGATTATGGATAATGTACAGCGCTGTATGTGACGGATGTGGATTGCGATGAGAACAGAACCGTGTGGAGCTCCGGAAGCATGTTTGAGCTGGCCTCTCTTCTGCTCCTCCTGCAGAACATGCTGCTGGAGATGGAGGAGAAGGTGCTAGTCCTGTCAGATCTGTCCAGACACAGCGAGACTCTTCTGCTGGAGGGACGGCCGGAGAACAGAGAGGACGCGGAGCAGCTGGCCAGGAAACTGCGCACGCTGAAGATCAGCCTGCTGGAGCTGCAGAGGATGCTGCAGGACAAACAGATCAACATCCAGGTGAGACGTTAAGTTCAGTTTAGAAACTTAAACATGTTGCCATGATATGTGAGAGAAGTTTGCAATTAAAATGACCCTGCAATGAAAGTGATGATGGCACACTGCAGTGATACTGTAGTGTCAGGTGTTCATACAGTGTATTACTTTAGTACTGAATGATGTTAATCTACTATTTTCCCATTTGAAAACTCGTACTAATATCATGCTACTTTTTGATAAATGTAATAAAATCCAGACTGATTATTTGATCTGGATTCTGAGCGTTTTGTCCTGTGTTTGTTGTTCCGCAAATTTATCCATTTTTTTCTGCAGGCAACTTTAATATGGGAGGAGCTTAAAGGCTCTCAAAGAACATGCGTAATAATATAAACATTATTTTTTAGCTTTTGTTGTTTACAAAATTCACATAATAACAATGATTCACAGAATAACATAATTCTGCAGCTCTGGGGTTTCTGTGGGACAAAACTTTAGCTTTATGCATGACTTTCACTTTTCCCACAAATGTTTAAAGGAATTTTGCAGAATATGAAGATCATTGTTGATTTGTTTCATAAATTGATGATTATATGATAATAGATCCAGTTCTGATAATCTGCTTTAATGACTGAAGACCACTAATCTGTTTAAACACACAAGTATTTCTGTGACAACAGTTCTCTGTACTGCAGGATTCCCTCCGAGAGCCGTCAGACTCCAGTGAATCAGACTCCAGTCGTTCTCAGAGTCCAAACATGCAGGACTGGCTGGCCCAGGCCCGGTCCACACGCAGTCTACAGCAGCAGGACAGCCTGCAGAAACAGAAGGTTCTTTTACCTCTAGAAGTGAACCGAATTCAGCTTAGCCTCATTATTCTGTATAATGTTAATCAATCTCTTTAGAACATACTGCAGAGGAAATGTATGAACTCTGTGCTGTAGCGCATGGATCATTGATAATTGAACAATATTAATGTTTCTGTGCTAAATCAGGAGCTCGAAGAGCAACTTGCAGAGCAGAAGAAGTTGTTGAAATCTGTAGCCAGTCGTGGAGAGGAGATCCTGACCCAGCAGACCTCACCTGTCAGTGCCAGGTATCAGAAACATGTTCAGCATTTGTCCATAATACACCATAAAATCTCCTGTAACATCAGCTGGTCTTTAAACGTCACCTCTCATGCCTGCAGTGCGACAGAGGTCCTCTCTCCTGAGCTGGAGCTGATGGGAGACAGTCAGGTGATGAAGAAGCAGAGGATGAGGAGATGGCAGAGTCTGAAGAAAGACATGAGCACCAAACTCCAGCTGCTCATGAAGACACTGGAGCAGGACATCAAACAGCCGGTACCCCGCAAAAAATAAACATCTCCATTAACTTAACATTAACATTAGCTTAACATTTTTAGGAATGTTTAAGAAAAAGTGTGTATTTTTTGTACTTTTAATTTCCTGCAGTAATTAATGGAGTATAAATATTGTCTAATAATGAATAAAAACTGCAAAATACTGACGTGAAGATTTAAAATTATTTTTAAAATAATTTACCTGTTCAGAATCTGCTCTTGTCACATTTAATTGATCATCATCCGCTGTTAATTGACAGATTGTCTGTATAAACTGACAGGTTTACTCTAGAAGTGCGTGTGTGAAGACCACAGCCTCCGTTTATAAGAGAGAAGCTCAAACTCAGAACAGGACCACCCTGACGTCCCTGCACAGTGAATTCAGTCAGACAGCACAGGAAATGACTTCTCAGGTAACCACCTCATTATTAAACATACACCTCTTGCGACTTGTTAGACACATTTGGAATGTGAATGGTGTATAATTTGTAATTGTTCTGTAGGCATCGGAGAGAGATGTCTTTCAGATGGAGCAGCAACTTTATACAGCAGTCACAGCCACCTCCTCTTGGGTGGATGATGTGGAGAACACACTGTTTTCTGGACCTGCCTTGCTGACAGAGAACGCCGAGACCCAGTTGTCCATTCATGAGGTCTGAATATCAGTCTGATAGCTGATAACTGTTTCCTGATGAAGCACGTTTTGATACAAATGTCTTTTAGTCAAGTTAATTGATTAGATACCCTCTTGCCTCACAGATGTTAGGAAAGGAAGTTGGAGAGGTCACCAAAGAGGTCAGCCGCAGTCAGGGGCTGCTTGGAGGTGCTGCGGGTCTGTCTGAAGAGGAGCAGGTCCTGATGAAGGACACCATCGACTGCCTGACTCGAAGGCTGGGAGCCCTGGACTCAGCCCTGGAGCGGCGCTGTGGCATCATGAGGAGCAAAATGCATGAGCTCACCGCATTCCAGGTGGGAATCAGGCATGTTGGTTTGTCAATGCGTTGCTGCTGGGTCATGTGTTCTAATGCAGCTCTCCAACATTACATCACTTTCTTTTTTTCTTTCAGTCGGAGCTACAGCATCTGTTTACTGCACTTGGTGAAAGTAAATTCCAGATTGTTCAGAAACTGGCGGGAATTCTTGACCATGCTGCACCAAAACAGCTTGAAGTAATAAAATTACAAATGCAATTTTAGATCTGATTTTTAAGTGATTGTTTAATTTGTATTTCTTTAATACTTTTTATATATTTGTAATTTTGTTCTGACAGATAATTGCAGAGGCAGAAGAAACACTGAAAGATTTTGAGCACAAAATCACAGAGCTGAAAGCCAGAGGGGCGGAGCTACAACCAGACCAGTTCTCCACCAATGAGCTTCTGAAGCTGCAGGTACAAAACCAATCACTGTCATTTAGTAGAACATCCAGTTCTTACATTCACAGAAATAGAGTGTGCGTATGATGATTCACGAAAACATCAAAAAACTGTGCTAACTGTTTTTACAGGATGCTTATGAGGAGCTGGTGATGATCGTGGGTTCTCGACGGAGCGGACTAAACCAGAACCTGGCGCTGAAGAATCAGTATGAGAGAGTTCTGCAAGATCTGATTGATCTGGTGGACACAGCGCAGGATAAGATGACCGCTGACCAGAAGATTATTGCCAGCTCAGCAGAAGATGTGCAGAACCTGTTAGACAAACACAAGGTAACGAATTCTGTACCCCAGTTAAGAATTAAAATCTTTTTTAAAACAAAACTGTATGCGGTTTATATGGAAAAAAATAATCATGTGTCTCGGAATGTTTGCAGGAATTTTTCCAGGGTTTGGAGTGGCACATGGTCCTGACTGAGACATTCTATAAAAAAATTAGTGCTTTTGTTCTGCCACGTGAGTGTCAGATTTTGGAGGAGACGCTGGCTGGAGCTCAGGATGTTCTGAAGCAAGCACACAAGAGAGGAGTTGAGCTGGAGTCTCTCTCTGAGGTATCACACAAACAGTTGTTGTTATACTGCTCTATAAACCGCTCTGAGTAGCGAACATTTTAGGCTACAGTTTATATTATGTATGTGAGTGTATAATGAAAGCTGTAGTCACTATTTCTTAATATTTTTCACATTTTTTTAATCTCATTTTTTTTGCAGATCAATGAAATGGTCGTGACAAAGATATTTTAGAAATATCTCAAAAACAGTACAGTTTGATTATGCAAAGAAACAGCTGTAGATGTAGTACAGCTGTAGATGTTTCATCTCCAGTAATCATGTTCATACTGTATACATATGAAGCATTAAGTATGTTTATGATTGTGTGGATGTTACCAGACGTGGAAACGTCTAGTGTTGGACTATCAGATGTTGTATCAGCTGCTGGAGGTCGTGGAGGGCAGCGTGCCGAGGGTCGGTCTGCTGGAGGAGACAGAAGACAGACTTACTGAGAGAATTCAGCTCTATCAAGTATGTCTTCTGTCCATAATATATTCTAAGAGCTGTTGGACTTTATTTCTCACGTTGGTTCTATAGATGCATTGGGTTGGATAATCTGATTACACAAGACTAACAGTATGTTGTCTACTTTTGTTGTCTGACTTGATTTTCTGTTATCCCCACTGAAGGCCCTGAAGGCCAGTCTGACAGAACATCAGCACAAACTACATCAGGTGCTGGAGGAGGGCAAACAGCTCCTGTCATACATTAGCTGTCCCAGCCTGGAGAACCAGCTCACCCTTCTGGGTGAACATTGGCTGAACAACACCACCAAGATCAACAAGGAGCTACACCACCTGGAGTCCATCCTCAAACACTGGACCAGGTCAGGGAATTTATTTCACAGTTCATTCATGTAATCTTGATATTCCAAAACGTGCAATGACAGGTGTTTGCCGCAGGTATAAGAGCGAGTCTGCTGAACTCAGCCACTGGCTGCAGGAAGCTTTAGAACGCTTGGAGTTCTGGAACACACAATCCATCGCTGGTCCTCAAGAACTGGATACAGTTAAAGACCAGCTGTCTGCTTTTCTGGTTGGTCAGATTTATTTCATATTGATGAATCCAATATAGGGTCAGTACCAGTGTGATTAATGTAAACTTTTGACTGTTGACTGGAAAAGTCATGGAAAATCATGAACATCTGTTGGTCCATAGGGTGTAGGTACCCTGATCTGGGTTAAACAGCTGGTTAAAGAGCAGCCTTAACCACCGGGCTGTAGAATTACTAGAATATAACAGTGTGTTGTGTTCTCTGCTCTACAGGAGTTCAGTAAGGAGGTGGAAACCCGCTCAAGTCTGAGAACCTCAGTGCTAAATGAGGGGAACCAACTACTCAGACTCAAGAAGATGGACACTGCGTCTCTAAGGTCCGATCTGGCCCATCTGGACTCACAGTGGTCTGAACTGCTTGCACGTATTCCTGTGGTACAAGAGAAACTCCACCAGGTACAGACCAGCATCTTCAACACACAGCAGTGTTCTTCCTGATCATTGTTTCTAGTCTTCAGTCTTTGATTGTGTTATATTGCTTCAGTCTCAGATGGATAAGCTGGCGTCTCGTCATGCAATCACTGAACTTGTGAACTGGATTACACTGATGGAGAGAGTCATCGAGGAGGATGAAGAAAATCTCAAAGGGGCAGTTGGGTCAAAGGTCATCCAGGAGTACCTACAGCGGTACAAGGTAGAACAGAAGACATGTACATATAACTGCATTAAAAAACTAAAATTATTTACCCATATCAGGGTGTAAAGATAAAAACAATAACACTGTTGCAATCTATTGCTCAGAATACTTTTGCTGTTTCCTGCAGGGCTTCAGAGTGGACGTCAACTGTAAGCAGCTCACTGTGGATTTTGTGAATCAGTCAGTTCTGCAGATCAGTGGTCAGGAGGTGGACAGCAAACGCACAGATAAAACTGATTTTGCAGAGAAACTGGGAGCCATGAACTGTCGCTGGCAGATCCTGCAGACTCACATCGGGGAGAGGGTGAGAGTTCAGCTGAGAGCTGCTGTCACATACTGGTGATATGTTCAGTGTTTAGTTTATGGTATTTCTCAGGGCTTTACTTCACAATTATGCCGTTTAGTGCATGTTTTAGTTGATAGATGTATTTCTGTTGATGGATCAGGTTCAGTATCTCGAGGGCTTGTTAACATCTTGGCTTGAGTATGAAAGTAAAGTGCAGAACCTACAGACGTGGCTGAACACTCATGAGGAACGTCTCAAGAGAAAACACAGAATTGAGAACATGTCCTCAGTTCAAAATGCTCTCAAAGACTGTCAGGTCAGACCAGCTACTCCAGAACACCAATGAATCATCTAACATGAACTCACAAATGCAGAGATTCAGTAACATGACCCTTTGTCCTTCTCTCTTTCAGGAGATGGAGGGGGTGATAAAGGAGAAGGAGAGAGAGTTGGAGCGAGTGGAGGAACAGGCGTGTGCTCTCGTCCAAAATAAAACAGACGAGGCCTGTGCGGTTGTCATGGAATCTCTCCAAGCCCTGAATAACACATGGGCCAATCTGGACCACCTGGTACTGAACATTTTTATTTTGATAGTTACCATTGTCAAGTGTAAAGCTACGGTTTTGTTTCAAACTGTGTAAATATATAAATCTGAGAAGGCCTTTTCTGTAACGGTATAAGTGTGTGTCTTCAGATCGGACAGCTCAAGATCAGCCTGAAGTCTGTTCAGGAGAAGTGGTGTCAGTACAAAGAAGCTTCAGAGGAGATCAACGGCTACCTGACAGAGGGACGATATTCTGTGTCTCGCTATCGTCTGCTCACGGGGTCGCTGGAGGCCGCACAGCTGCAGGTGCAGAGTCTGCAGGTAAAGCACAATCTGCTCGACTGATACAGATAATGAGTCTGCAGGAGAAGAAAGGGGTCTGATTGTGTTTTCTGACGTCTGTAGAATCTACAGGAGGAGCTTGAGAAACAGGAGAGCAGTCTGAGGAGGTTTGGAGCTGTTACACATAAGCTGTTGAAGGAGTGTCACCCCTCTGTGTGTGACTCACTCAATAACACCCTAAAAGACATCAATGCCCGGTGAGTGAGACACAACCTTCTACAGAGCTGTTTTTGAGCAGTTTGTAGGAGGTTAACGGTGTGTATTTGGTGGTATTCAGGTGGAGCAGTCTGCAGGAGGAGATCGTGGAGCGTCTGAAGAGCAGTAAGGCTCTCCTGCAGCTCTGGCAGAGTTATAAAGATCTGTATGAACAGAGCAACAGCAGTGTGCAGAGCTCAGAGGGGAGAGCCAATCAGCTGCTGAAGACCGCCAGCCGTAAGGACATCACAGAGGAGGAGGTGTCCACCTGGATTCACGACTCTGCTGTGAGTGGAAGCTGTCTGTTGTTCTGTCTTGTGTGAAAACCTGTGGATCTAAAAAAAATCACATGTTTGTTCTCCATTATATTGAGAGCAGTTAAAGTAAACTTTGCAAAATGCATGACTGGTCACTTTAATTTTGAGAACGTTTGGCATTGCCATTGTGAAAACTTTTATTAAATAATTTAAAAAATATATATTTGTTTATATGAATATAGATGACAATATGGTATAATATGTTAAATATTTACAGTATGATTTTTTACCACATCATGCTTTTTTTAGTCTTTAGGAATAAAGTGATGGTCAGTGTTTGTTTCTGCTCCTCGTGTGTTGATCAGGAGCTGCTGAGGTCTCAGGCTCCCGTTCAGACGTCTCTTCAGGTCTTACTAGAGCTGGGAGAGCAACTCAAACAGCAGGTGGACACGTCAGCCGCGGCCGGCATCCAGTCTGATCACCTGTCACTGACTCAACGCCTCAGAGCTGTAGAGCAGAGTCTGATCAGACAGCAGACCACACTGCAGGTGGGTGATGATCAGACGTGTCAGATCAGACCATTTCAGTGTCAGGTTTATATGAGGTTTATATTCACCCAGGCTGGAGTTCGGGATTATGAAACGTTCAACGAGCAGCTGGACTCTCTGTCTCACTGGATTGTGGAAGCTGAAGAGGTTCTGAGAGGTCAAGATCCAAACGGCTCTTCTGACCAATCACTGATTCAGGATCGCATGGAGGAGCTAAAGGTGTACAAGACACACAAGTTCATATATGAAATCTGTTAAACATCTCATTGCTACGTACATTTTTACAGCCTCTGCACAACAATATTTCAATTCCCCACATACACACACACAATTTCTGTGCAGATTTTTGAGCATGACAAAAAAGGTAGATGTAGATTCATTATAAAAATATACAAACACTAGAGGTTAAATCTCTTGATTGTAGTTGTTTTAACTTATTTTAATGCTTGTTTTAGTCATTTTAAATAATTTTAAGTCATCTGGAGCCCCCGTTAAATGTATGTTGAGGTCCCATAGTGAGCCAGCAGAAGAAGGCTGATAAAGTCACATACAAAAGTTGTACAGTATTCATGCAATCCCCTGTAACAGTCATCTGTCAGTTCTGTGTTCTTAAATGTTTTTTTTTGTTTTGTGCAGAGACAAATGCTGAAGTTTAGCAGTTTGGCTCCTGATCTGGAGCGGTTGAATGAGTTGGGTTACAGACTTCCTCTCAACGATTCTGAGATCAAACACATGCAGAACCTGAACAAAACCTGGTCCAACACTTCAGTTCAAACCACTGAGAGATTCAGGTTTGATTCAGATCATTTACTCTACATGATTAATATTGTATGTTGAGTGTCTTGGTCATCTTCTAAGGTCTACATTGTCTCTCAGTAAGCTCCAGGCCCTGATACTGCAGCAGCAGACGTTTCTGGAGAAGTGTGAGACCTGGATGGAGTTCCTGGAACAGACGGAGGAGAAACTGGCAGTGGAGATTTCTGGAAACTTCCAGAGCCTGATGGAGCAGCAGAGAGCTCATGAGGTGAGCTGTGCGCAGAGACACACAAGAGCCAGACAAGAGTTCTAAGTCGCTTGTCTGCAGTGTTTTCCTCTGTGTCTATAGATTTAAAAAATTGTCAAAAATGCTGCTAAGTGAGTTTACATCTGCTCTCTTATAGTTGTTTCAGGCAGAGATGTTCAGCAGACAGCAGATTCTTCATTCCATTATCAGTGACGGACAACACATGCTGGAGCAGGGACAGGTGGAGGACAGGTGAGGAACATCTCCATCAGATGCAGGTGCAAATAAAGCAGACCTTTACATAAACCTGACACAGTTCTTCTGTGTTTGCAGGGATGAGTTCAGGCTGAAGTTGACTCTGCTCAGTAACCAGTGGCAGGGGGTGGTGAGACGCGCTCAGCAGCGGAGGGGAATCATCGACAGCCTCTTGCGTCAGTGGCATCGTTACAGGGAGATGGCTGAGAAGCTCAGGAAGTGGCTGGTGGAAGTTTCTCATCAGACTGAGGGGCTGCAAGTAGGAGCACATGTTCCACTGCAGCAGGCTCGAGCCATGCTGGACGCAGTTCAGGTAATGAGCTTCATCAACTTTACTCGAACATTTACATGATTCTGCTCTCAATAGCTGTTTTCATGGATTCTAAAAAACTTCTGCACAGGCGCACTGCATTTGTCATCCAGTTCACACTACTAACAGACTATCTGGTTGCATGTAAACGTAACTATTGGTGAAAACCAGCTCATAGAAAGAACTTTATGGTTTGAGTTCAGTTTAAATACATCATTTGTCAGTATTTTGTGATGAACGTGTGTTTATGATGATGTGTGATGTTCCTGCAGCTGAGAGAGAAGGCTCTTCTGAGGCAGCAGGGCAGTTACATCCTGACAGTGGAGGCTGGGAGACAGCTGCTCCTGTCTGCAGACTCATGGGCCGAGGGGTCCTTACAGGAGGAGCTGATGAACATACAGGAACGCTGGAGAACCGCCAACAGCCGCCTGGAGGAGCAGAAGAAAGAGCTGGCCGTCCTGCTCAGGGTACAGGCTGTTTACCACAGCGCCACCTGCTGATTTCAGCTGCACTCTGTTGTGTGGAGCATTGATTTATTTTAATGATTCAGTTTGGTCAAACAGCTCTTTTAAATTAACTGTTCATTAATCATTTGGATCATTACTTGTAAGAAAATAAATATATGAAAATAAAATGATCAATGATGTTATATACATTTAAGTGTTTAATTGCATTTATGTAAATCTGTGTGTAATGTTTGATGTGTAGGACTGGGAGAGATGTGAGACGGGTATTGGAGGATCTCTGGAGAAACTGAGAGTGTTTAAACGTCAGCTCTCTCAACCGCTGCCCGATCGTCAGGAGGACCTGCAGTCTGAACAGATGCGCTGTCAGGTACTTTACTGGATAATAGACAGTATAAACCTGCACGTTTACTTAATAGTTGTACACACTTCAGTTTTATTAAGTGATGTTTTTTAATTTTAATTGGATTATAAAGCCATTATCGTATTGGCTAATATTATTTTTAATATTAGTGTTGGGAACTCCACAGCTAAGAACACTGTATTACTGAATTGTTCACAATAGGAGATCAATTAAGACTTCTGATTTAATTTTGATTTTGAAGGAAAACATGCAGAAAATTTTTTAAAATATCTGGTCCTCAGGAGCTGGAGGGTATGTTTGATGGTTGGAAGGAGGATTTGACTCACCTGATGGTGTTGAGAGAGTCTCTGTCAAGCTACATCAGTCCTGAAGATCTGTGTGTGCTGCAGGAACGCATTGAGCTCCTGCACCGGCAGTGGGAGGAGATCTGTCACCAGGTGAATACTCAACAGATAACCAAAACTACAGCACAGATGCAGCACAGATGCAGCACAGATACAGCACAGATGCTGCACAGATGCAGCACAGATGCAGCACAGATGCTGCACAGATRCAGCACAGATGCWGCACAGATGCTGCACAGGTCTACTGTACTTCAAAAACATTTGTTCAAGAACATTTTTGTAGTTAAATATGGAGAAGTGAAAATTTAATGGTCCACGATTAAGCATAAAATTCAGAACAAAGTTTGTTGTCAGAATGACTGTGTTAATGTCTCTGTTCATGCTGTGTCTGTAAGTTTAAGCTCATGCAGTATATCTCAGAGTGTGAAACTCTGTGCTCAGTAAGAGGCTGTTTTTATGTGTGTTTGTGGCATCCGGTGTCTGTGCTGAGACACCACAGGATGTGATGAAACAAAGAGTGTCTCCGCAGACAGACTCACTGCAGGTTTAACTCCTGATGTGCTGTATGAGAAATCTCTTCCTCACTCTTCTGTCTTGTAATAAAACAATAACACACTTTTACTCAGTGTAAAGGTTTTAATTTAAACGGTTGGAATTACTAAATGAGTGTGTGTGTGTGTGTGTGTGTGTGCAGTTGTGTCTGCGCAGGCAGCAGGTGAGCGAGAAACTAAATGAATGGGCGATCTTCAATGACAAATATAAGGAGCTGTGTGATTGGTTGACTCGCATGGAAAGTAAAGTTTCCCAAAATGGAGACGTCAGCATTGAAGAGATGATTGAGAAACTCAGAAAGGTAACAGTGTAAAATCTCTCACTGCTCATGTGGACATTCAAACAATGAAGCTGATTTCCAGAATGTCTCATTTTTATATTTCATTGTTGATGACTGTGAGAGCAGTATGCTGTAACTACAGATTTACTCTGTTTGCATCTGTACATTTCTGTGTGATTGTCCTCCTGCAGGACTATCAGCAGGAGGTTGCAGCTGCGCAGGAGAATAAACATGATCTCCAGGAGCTCGGGGAGCGTTTGGCTCGAGCCAGTCATGAGAGCAAAGCCTCCGACATAGAACACAAGCTCAGTAAAGTCAGTGAGCGCTGGCAGCACCTGCTGGACCTCATAGGAGCCAGGTAACACACACAGATCTGAGTCCCCATCAGTACATCAGTGTTCAGTACAGAAACGCTCGGTTCACTTTATCCAAAGTCACAGAAGAGATAAAGTCACTGGTCATATGACTCTCACTCTTACTGTTTACATTAGGGTGAAGAAGCTTCGGGAGACGCTGGTAGCCGTACAGCAGCTGGATAAGAACATGAGTAGCCTGCGCTCGTGGCTCACCCACATCGAGACAGAACTGTCACGTCCCATCGTCTATGACACCTGCGACTACCAGGAGATCCAGAGGAAACTAGACCTGCAGCAGGTGCACACACACACTCTCACACACACACTCTCACACGCACACACTCTCACACGCACACACTCTCACACACACTCTCTCACACACTCACACACAAACACTCTCACACACTTACACGCTCTCACACACTCTCACACACACTCTCTCACACACTCACACACAAACACACTCTCACACGCTCTCACACACACTCACACGCTCACACACACACACACACACACACACACACACACTCTCACACACAGGGTGCAGTCTGACTCACATCCACTGTGTTTTTCACAAATAAATGAGTGTTCAGGAGCTGCAAAGGGACATTG